>BMAO01024621.1:0-17897 GCA_019973975.1 Trichonephila clavata
GTTTGTCGGGATTGTTGCGTTATTTTGTTTTAACCGATATTTGCTTCCTAAGCGTTTTTGCGTTAAAATACCAAACAAAAGCAGCTTGTCTTTCCTCTCGAGGTTGGACTGTACAAAAACTGCAGATTGGCGGAAAGTATAATTTTGATTAACATTTAAAAAGAAAACATAACTTTTAGTCTGAAATTAAATCAACGTGGAGGAAGCACGTAGGTGGATCCAAAAAAAAGGTTACAAGAAGAATAAAAAAATATTTATTATTAATAGACAGAAAATACAAAAGGGAATACGTGCCTATCACATTCCGACATAATCACCAAATCTATTTAAGCACTTATCAGAACGCATGACCAAATTGTTTAACCCGTCTTCTGAGAAATCAAGTCCCAGTCCATTGAGGCAGGTCTTGATGGATGTTTTCACAGAACTGTCTTGGAATATCGCAGCACATCAGAAACGGTATGTTGCATGCTACCATATCTTAGTTCCAGCTCTGACGAGATTTCACGCAGAGTTACCCCTCCATCATTTTGAATCATTTTTTTAATTAGTGCCATGTTGATTTCTGTCGTTGAAAAATTTGGCCGGCAGCTCCCTGTCATATTGCGGTTTTCGACATCCTGTCTGCCTGATTGAAAAGAGTGACGCAATTTCGCTACATGTTGCTTGCTCATTGCAGATGTGGACACATTCTTTGCTCATAATTCTTTGTCATTGAATCACGGCTTGCACTTCCAAACGAGACCAATTTCCTAAGAGTCTTGCCATTTCAATCATCCTGAACCCTCTGGGAACTTTCACTATCCTACCAGAAAACCAGCTGCATGACAAGTAGCGCCATTCATCTCCACTCTGGGAAACAAAATTTCACCGCAATTTGTAGTTTTCGAATGCTGCGGCTTGTAACCTTTTTTTTTGGATCCACCCTCATACTTAAACAAAGAAACTATTCATCATTAAACGAATGGATTAAATTATTTTTACTTTTCTAGTTCACGAAGAACGTCTGAATGATCAGTTGGATATTCAATTTCATCAATATTGCTGAGACACAAGAAATTCAAGGAAGGGAAAACTCACAGTACCAGAGATAACCGATGCAGAGAAAAGAATGACAAAAGTACTATTTTGCTACGCGTTAATGTTCAACCTGTGAAGTGAAGTAGTAATATTACTTTCATTCTCTTCGGGAATATTTGGATGATTTGGATCCTGTTCTATTTAGCTGCATAGGGGAGTGAGTGAGTGAATATTAACGTCGCATTGTTCAGCTACACGAGGGCTTTGGCGACGGACCGCGGAATTTTGAACCATGGTCAAGTGACGCGGACGACACTGAGCTGGCACCCTAAATACCACACCAACGGGGGGACGTTTGAGCTCTCGACAGATTGAACGTGCTTCGTTCCCTATACGGGACCCGTGCGGGTCTTCAGTGGTACTGAGCTTGAACTCATGACACGCTAGCCATGATCCGATACCTTGACCACTTGCAACCGTGGCCACTAGCTGCATATAGGGAAAGAATACCGTCAGATATTTGAGTAATAAGAGTTCTAATTTCTAAAATTCTATAGTTTTCTAATTTTTTTTCTGAAAAATTTTCCTGTTTAGCAGTTTTAAAGAGATGATAATTGGGGTCGATTGCTGAAGCCCAATGCTATTCTAAGAGTTTTAGTTTGTATTAAAATTAATAGCTATCAAGGCTGCCCTATCAGTTATTTATTATGTGACAAGTGCCACAAATAATATTGTTTGTTAATTTGATGAAATCTTTTGCTTTTGATCCGTAGCGCTTAAACGCCTAACCTTTCAGGCCGTTGATTTTTTTAAAGCTTTGTTTATCATATATTTATCATGAGAGTTTCTTATCTACACAGTGCAATTTTTTCTGCAATCCCTAATTGAAGACATTTGTAGGCAAGACCATTTAAGTATACGGAGTCATAGGCACTTTAATATTTAGGCTGATTCTCCTACAAAATATTTCTTTTGTGCTTTAACATCTATGATTGCTTATTAATTATACACGTAGCAGCTCTGCTGTATTTAATTATCACAAATCCAAAATGACACGGATGAAGGTTTGCTCTATAGTCAGGAAATACTAGATGCACTCAGCTAAAATTCTATCGAATAGTTTTGAAAAGACTGAGGTAAAACTACTGGTCTGTATGAAAAATCTATAGTTTTGTCTTTGCAGGGCTTTGGAATTGGAAGAATTAAGGAATGCTTCCAAGAATCGTAGACTATTGCATTGTCAAATAAACGTTGAAAATATTTAAGAATCATAATTCTTTCACTATTATTCGACTTTTGAAAAATGATGCTGGACCAGGAATTGTATTTCTGGATGAATGAATAGCCCTATTTAAATCTGAAATATGAATGGTAAACTGAGAGGATTGTTTTCAATGTTGATAGATCTAAAGTAAGAATTGGACGCGAAAAAACTAGCAAGGCTTTTAGCTTGAATTAGAGGCTGTGTGATAAATCTGTATTGATATTAAGAATATTTAAAAAGTTAAATCTCTCTCTTCAGATTTTTATGAGTAGAAATTTTTTTGAGAATATTGAAAAGCATTTCCGAATTAGATGCGTTGTTACAGACGGAACCCCAAAATAGTCTTTTAGCTTTTTTTATGTTAAATCTGAGTTTGCTTGAATAGCGGTTGTATTTATTCCATACTTGTGGTGAGAGATGTTACGAATAGCTCTTTTTAAGGTAATACATTTTAAACTTGTAAAAGTTATTGTAATCACAGTTCCACTAAGATGGGAATTATTTATTGGAGACTTAAATTTCCCGAGTGTCTTTCCTTATAATTGTGGAAATTTTATTAGTTAGACTTATGTATTCTTCTGTATTACTTATTGTAGATTGCGTTTCATTCATTACCATCTTCTAATCTATACTTTAAATTTCGTTTAAGAGGATTTAGATGGCAGAGAGAGAGAGAATTCTGTGATTTATAGGGCAATGATCCCTCTCAGAAGAACCGTCTAGAACGTAAATGTAAAAATTACTTAAAGAAAGGAAGAGCAGAGAGAGAGAGAGAGAGATTCCATATAAGTAAAGCTTTATTTACTGTACTTCTATATGTGGGAGAGGTTGTATTAAGAATAACAAAACAGAATCAGTTAGCCAATCTACGAAATCCTTGCTCTATTTTGAAATACGATCGGATCTCCCTATCAGATGATGAAGATTAAAATATCCTAATATATATATATATAAAAGCCGGGTCTCTATCAAAGATTCTAAAAAGGATTAATAAAAAGATGTTGAAATCCGGAGAGCATAAAAATTATAATTGTTATAATCAAAATTTCTACGTCTTCCGCTTGATCCAATTTTAATGAAATTTGTCGGCCGACAAAGGAAGACCTAGAGCTGCAATAATTAAATCACCTCTTGGTCTGTCTTGTCTGTCCACTCCAAAAATATTCTTTCCAAAAAAAGTATGTTATCATTTTTAAAAATTTTTTTG
Organism: Trichonephila clavata; assembly: GCA_019973975.1. Taxonomy (NCBI): domain Eukaryota; kingdom Metazoa; phylum Arthropoda; class Arachnida; order Araneae; family Nephilidae; genus Trichonephila; species Trichonephila clavata. The sequence goes on from BMAO01024621.1 coordinate 3,492, forward strand.
GGAAAATCCATTTATCAGTAAAAGAAAAAGGAAAATATTTGGAGCAGTGATGTTGTTGTTGACTTATATTCCTCCTTATCTAGCCATAGGCTAGACCAGGTCCATAAGCCCAAGATTCTTTAAAAAACATATACACGAAGAGGATTGGAATATATGTCCTCCATATCATGACCCACACAGTTCAATAGATGTTCCGGAGAGGCCTATACTCGGAGTTTCAGTTGGTGCGCATCAAATAAACCTATTGTCCATCAATGAAGGAGATGCTATGTGTCCACTTGCCAATCTGGAGGTTGGTAGAACTGGACGACCCTATCTGCCTTGATGGTAAGGGCACCACCTAGGACCTGCCTATTGTCCCTGGAGCAGTGTATACGTTAGAACTGATGCCATCTCAATAAAGCAAAAAAAAGTTACAGTAAAAATCGTTTCATGACAGCGTCAATTTTTTTGCAGTTTAGAAAATATGATTTTAACAATTATTTGAGAAACAATATTCCCAATAAAATTAGAAATATTTGAAATAATAATAAATACAGTTGTTTAATATCTAAATTTTCAATTTCTTAAGATATCACGCAATGTATTAAATAAAAATAGTTTCTATTATTATCTAAGATGTATTTTACTTGTAGAGAGAATCTGTTGTTTTGCAAAATACCCCTGTATTCACATTTCCCTAGTAATATTTTATACTCTGTGTTTAAAACAATAATAATTTATATCTCTGTGTTTGAATAAACGAAATTTCTTCCGTAACTTCCCGATATATATGTTTTCCATTATATTTAATAAACTGTTTAATAAACCAACAGATAGTAATAATTTGAACGTGCTACAAAATAAGAAGACATATTGGCAGCATTAAATGGAGCTGGTCAAAAATTAATATTAGTAAACAGTAAAATCATGTTATAATAAAATTTTTTAGTATGTCTCGCTGTGAATGTCAAATTTAAATGACGATCAAGGTAAGATGATTTCGTTTTGATCCTATTTTAGTTTAATCCTGTATTTATAACTGATTTAGAGAATTAAATCTGTTGTTGTAGCTATTAGATTTTAACTCGCAAGTCCGATACAGAAAAAAGTTGTTAGTTTTATAATTTCCCGTCGCCAAGATGTGAATTAAAGGTACTTATGTATTATCAATGCCGATGTTTAAGATAACACTCCAAGTTGGCAACCCCGTTTTTACCTGTGTCATACGCGCTGGATTGGCAACCATGTTCTTCGATTCATATAATGCCGCCAGTTAATTAGGATTTCACCATGATTTCTTCTTTTATATTCGTTACTAATTCTGTATCTGATTGCTACGGGGCTGCCAAATCGTTGTAAGTTTTTTGCCAAGTTCGGAGATAACATTATTACTGATGGCCAATAGTCTATTTGGTACTTACCTATTATCGCAACCTGTTTGGCTACCTTGGTGAACTATTAATAACCATTGTCAACATTTTGGCGATATTAAATAAAATTGCACAAATTCAATAAAAAGGAATACGCTAGCGAAAATACAGAATATAAATAAGTTATAAGAGAAAAAGAGAACAAGTAATTTTTAGTTTTAGAATTTCGAAGTTTATTTCGAACTTAAAGGATGTACAATATATCTAAATGCGAAATATTGGGCACTTACATATTATCACAACCTATTGGCGACATTATATTAAACAAAGCACCAGGTTTTCATTTCAGCGCGTACGTCACATAGGAAATCCGGGTTGCCAATTTGACGAATTATTATTGGAGTTGGCGATTATTGCGATAATACGCAAGTACCAAGCATTGAATAAAATATCACAAATTCTATAAAAAGGAATAAGTATGCAAAAATATAGAATATAAATAAATAATAATCAACGTAAGAGGTAAAGAACAAGCAATTTTTAGTTTTAAAATTTCGAAGCTCCAGCAATAAACAAAGCTTACTGATGTTACTAATGGGATACGACTTCCTTCAAACCAATTACCAGATCGTATTTTTTTGTGTTGAGTACATTTGGTAAGGCTACATTTACAAAACATTTGTTTTTGAAAATAAAGTTTCATTAGTTAACAGTTGGAACATTTCATTGACTCAGGTAAAATGTTATTTTTCCGTAAAAAGGAAATAAAGCATCTTTTTCGGAATTCGGGGCCAACCATCCCCATTTCTGTTTATAATATGTATATATCTAAGTCATTTTAAATACTTTTAGCATTCTTCATTTGTGCACTATTTTAAAAATGTATGATAAAGGAACGCACTTGGGCCTTTTTGGGACACCACAGAAAAAAATACACTGCTTAGGTTTTGAGAAAAGCACATTAGAAATCTTTTTTTTCCAACTATTAGAATTTAAAGGCTCAAAATTGGTGAAAGTAGGAATATCCTTGGCACTTATTTTTACAGTATTGCCTTTCATACAATCGATAATTTCATCTTCGAAAGAAAGCTTGAAGAATCATTTGGAAAATATTCTTAAAACTGTTTTGTCTGTCTCATATCAATAGCTATCTTCATGAGAAGTTTAGATAGATGTTAAAAGGCATAATGTACTAAAATATAAACAATAAACCAGCTAAAATATAAGTTAGAGGAATTAAGTTGGTAACTTAATAATTTATCTCTGATTTTTAATAATTATTGTTGTAGAAACATCAGGCAAACACAGAAAATCTAAAAGAGATGCTATATTAAGTCGAATTAAATCCTCTGAGAAGAAAAGATTGAAATGGTAAGTTTTTATTTATTTATTAAGCAGGATATAATATATATATATATATAAGCAACTATATTTCTCATTTTATCAAAAGTAGTGATATCGACCGACCAATAGTGCAACAGGCCTGTAATTCCATCCCACAAACTGATATCCGGTACCTGTACTACACATTGCATGCCCGTTTGCATGCTTGCATTCAACATTACAGCGGCTACACCGTTGATTAATGTACCATCATATCATATTTGAAATGGCTCTTCTCGCGCTTACATTAACCAGTCATCTCTTGAAGCTTTATTAAGAATTCCAGGACATCATACACATTCAAAAATCAGTTTTTCAGTCTTAGTAAAATAGTGCATATTTTTCTGAGTCTAAAAATGTATAACACTTGTATGTCCGTTGATAAAATAGCCTTAAAATATGAAAAAAAACCCTATTGATAAAAATGTATTCAAAAGAACATGCCGCCATTGACACATTTTAAAAGGCTCTTGTGTTTAATGTATGTAAACCACTATGTTGTATTTATTAGAAAGGAAAAATAATATTTTTATCTTTTTAATGTCTAAATTTTCCCCGAAAAATTAGTTTTACATGAGGGAAAAGGAAAAAAAAATTGAGATTTTCAAAATTTCAAAGTTTTATGGTTTTTTCAGAGAAATTATACATTTATTTTATCAAAAAAATATTTGACTATATTTTGTTCATTGTTTTCTATATGCATGCGAAATATTTTGTATATTCTATAAATATTTTTATAAAAAATGGTATCTAAATGAAAATATGTTTGATAAAATTATGTTCATGCTCAGTTATAACAAAGGGGAAAAAACCTTTTAAATTTAAAACTACCTTTGTAATTCTAGGGAATGTTTAAAGTATCATCTCAAGGAATATAAAAATAGGCAAGAAAAAATAGTGTGATAAAAAACATGTGAAAGCATTGCTACTTTTAGTTTTTAGCGCGTTTTTCACGTAGTGGAACAAAAGCGCCATTAGGACGCAAATTTCGTCTTCGTTCCATATTTTGTTGTACCTTTTTCTCAGCCAATAAGCAACCAATTGACCTCGGGTTTTCGGCATTGGGTCGCATTTGTGCCCTAGATGAGCCGAATCATATTTAAATTTTCCCATAGTTTTCCCGAATTTTCCAATAAATTTTCCTGAATTTCGCTAGTTTTGCTTTTTAGTGCTGATACGGATTTGTGTCATTATTTCTTTTCAGCTCAATAGTAGTACATTTAGAGGAGTGGTACAGTACACACACTACTTTCTGTTAGTAAAAAGTTCATTAGTTGCATTATTGTAAAATACAACATGTGAAAAACGCGCAAAAATTACTTGGCCATGCCAATGATTGATATCTTGTTTCACTTTTTCTCCGAGGTATAATTTTTTGCCTTTAGGTACACTTTTTTAAAAAAAACTATTGCACTATATGGTTCCAAATTTTGTATACTTCTATACAGGATACCTGCGCATATAGTGAATCTTATTATTTTTAGTCTTAGTATATAGTTTTTTAAAAAGTAATTTTATGTGTAAAAAAAGGGGAGGGGGAATAGAAATTTTCAAAATTACAAAGTCTTATAAATTTTTTAAAGGATCTGTACAAATATTTTATTAAAAAATAGATTCACTATATTTTCTGTATTTTTTATATTTGTGCAAAAATATTTAACATATTTAAGATATACTTTAAAAAAATTGTACTTAAGCATAAGTATGTATTATGTCCAACTTAAATTAAACAGAAATTTTTTTTTATTGAACAAAAAAATTACTTTTGTATTTTCACAGAATAAATAAAGTATCTTCGTTAAGAATATAAAAAAAATCTAAGCTCTATTGGGAATTTTTAAAGATATATGTCCCATAAACAAAGAGTCTTAATTTTGGCATTTTACTCTTTCGAGAATGTTCTGGTTTTCTTAAATATGTTATTAATTCAATTGTATTGCCGAAGTTTCATTAATCTATAATAATTTTTTCTTGGTAGTGTGTACAAGAGGGGCTTTACTCAATGCATACAGGACGGGGAAATATTTATACTCACAGCTTTTGATTAAAACAAGTGCAGCACTTCCCTCTTCAGTATTTGATAATTATTCTCATCAAAAGAATGAAAAAATAAGTTCCAATAACACCGACTTGTTTATATGTATTGTAAAAATCAATCTCTTGAAAAATCCATAGCTTTGTCTCTTTGAATTTATTATAATTTAAAAACATTTTTTTTAAAGATCCTTTTAAAATTGAAGATCTTCATTCCCCACGGGGAATGTTCAGCGAGTTTAGAGGCGAAATTGGCATAACCCGAGTTTAGACATTTTTTTAAAAAAAAATCATTTTCTTGGACTTCATATGTCTTATTGTGAAATCCTATTACGCTGAATGTATCTTCTTTATTATAAGGTGGTTTATTGTAATAAATTAATGTTCTTGTTTGTGTGTGTGTGGAAAAGAAACTCTTTGGTAAGTAAATTTTCTGATTAGGAGAAGCAAGCAAATTCTCACGCTATGACGTATTTTTGTATAATTCCGTTAAAAATATCTAATTTTCAATTTTTTTTTCCTCCCCAAAAAATGGTTGATCTGAAAATCATACATATAATCAGAAAAACTGGATCATGAGTAAATATACAGCATAAAAATGTGTTGTGTGTGAATCCTACGTAATATAAAAATACATGTGATGCAGAAACAACCAAAAATCTCACCATGAATTTTCGAACTAATAAACACACTAGCCACTTTTAAATAAAATTAATCTAGGTATTAACTAAAAGGTATAACTAGGTATGAGGTTTTAACAGGCTAATTAACTTTCTTCTGCTTATAATACTGAACCACAAAATCCAATTAATTCATAATAGCTACAGTATATTATGAAAATCATAAAATAGGTGTGTACCAATTTTACAGGAGATGAAAAAGATGAAGCAATCATTGAGTGAAGAAATACCAAATTCTAGATCAGTATTGTAAGAAAGCATTAATATGTAACTGATTTGAGATATGTAAAAAGATTTTAATCAAAATAATTTAAAATGTAATTAAAAATTCTCAAAATATTTAAGAAATTTGAAGAATTTTATAAATGATTCTCTTACATATTATTTTTGTGAAGAAAAGGAACAAACATCTTCAAATTCCTATTTTCATATATGGGTATGATCACCATCTGAATTTGGATAAAGAAATAATTTTTTAAATGAGAAAAAAATTGAAATTAGAAAGATTTTAAAATTATAAAATATTTTAAAAAATGTTTTACAATATGTTTACACACATTATTATATGTGTAAATAGTATTAGAATTATTCCTTATATCTTACATATTCTTTACATAGATCGTTTTTCAAACACGAGACGTGTCCGGAAATTAAGTACCGTTTTAGGAAAGCATGTATCAAAAATCTTTTTTCAAAATAAATCTTTTTTTAAATGAAAAAACATGCCGAAAACTATTTTTCTACATATTCAACACCATTGTTCAGAAATTTGTCATATCTGGAATCCCCAACATGTCTATATCCTCTTCAAAGAAAGATGCAGCCTGTAAAGAGAGACATTGATGAATAGCTCTTTGTGAAAACTCATTACAAAGTAATCTTATTGTAAACCATGTATTTTCACGAATTTTCTCATTCATTTTTTCAACCTAAACTTCATTAACAACAAAAGGACGTCGACCCGTGCTTCGTCATAAACAGTGGTGTGCCCGTCATTGAACTGTCGAATCCACTTTCTCGTCATTCCATCACTCCTTACATTTTCGCCATAAACATCTGCAAGATGACGAGGAATTTCAACAGGTTTAACATTTCTTGCGTCTAAAAAATTGATTACAAAATTCACTTCACAATTGGATGGATCTACAATCGTCTTAAGCACTTTGAGCGCTCACTAACACGTGTAAAAAGAACAATCTGGCAAAAATGGAATCTCTGTTCTGACAATCAACCAGAAACATGCATGAGAAAGGATTGAACTCCGATACTACAGTTGCGGTAGAATAAAACGGTCCTTATAGTATCTGGACACGCCTTGTAATTTATTAGGTATATTTGTTCTATACAGGAAACTGCCCCTTCCATTTACGAGGTAAGATCCAAAAATTCGGGGGCTGCGGCCATTGCTGACGGCAAAAGCATGTACCTAAAATTAAACCACTTGCAATGAATTGTCCCAATCCTCCTTTACCTGCTTCTTAGGTTGGCTTAGTCCATTCCACTCCACGTGCAGCTGTTATCTTCCGAAATTAGTTAGTTTTGCTCTGCAATGTAAAAAAGATGGATTTTCTTGAACAGTGTTGCAACATTAAATTTTATCAAAGCTTAGATTAAAACACCAATGAAGACTTTGGAAATGCTAAGAAAGGTGTATGGTGAGATCCAAGGTATACGAACGGCAGCGGCGTTTTAAATAAGGCAGATAATCCATCGAAAGCAATGAACGCTTTGAACGATCTTCGACTTCACGGAACGTGGGAAATGTTGCGTTGGTGTCTGGAATGAGTTAAAAAAGATCATCGTCAAACACTTGCACTAATCTCTCAGGCTACACACTTCTCGAAGACAAGTTGCCGGCGTATTTTAAAGGAAGATATCAACATACATCGAGTGTCCCAGCACATTGTCTCTCTATTGTTGACAACTGAACAAAAGGGAGAACGAATGGCAATTTCGGGTGATTTAATTGACAAAGCCGACAAGGTCATTACATTTAACCACATCATTACAGGTGACGAAAAGTGGCGCTACTTGTTTGACATCCAATCGAAGCGTAAGTCTTCAACATGGACGTCGCCACGGCTTACCATGAACGAAAAAATTCCAGCAGGATCGGAGCAAAGGGAAAGTAATGATAGAGGTATTTTTTTGATTCTCAAGGAATTGTGTATATTCGCAGTTTATTCTCGAAGCTCAAACAGTTAACAAGGAGTTCTTTTATGCCTTTTACGTCGTTTGAAGGAATCCATTCATCGTAAATGGTCTCAGTTCTGGTAGAGTGGTGACTTGTATCTTCTGCATGACGACGCACCAGCACATCGATGTCAATTGATAAGAGTTCCTCGCTAGAACTTACACTAATATGCTTCTACATCCTTATTAACCAGACTTAGCCCCGTGTGACTTTTACCTGTTCACATCAATGAAAAGCAGCCATTTTGTGTCATCAGATGAGGTGAAAGCAGCATCGTCGGAGGCCTTGCGGGCTGTTACAAAAAATGCCTTTCAGCTGTGCTTCCAGAAGTTATACGAACGCTGTCAAAAATATATCGTCACCCAAGGGGACTTCTTAGAAAGAGGATGTCCTTCGGTGCTGTGAACTATTCACAGTAAGGTGTTTTACACTTTGTTCCGAACTTTTGGATCATACTACGTATATACATTGATCATCAAAATTAAAGGATAATGACATAAATATAACGTAACTGATACGAATTGAAAAATTATTAACAGAAATTTGTACAAAACCATTAGTAAACATAAATCACAATGTTTGGCAGTTGATTATTTACAATATATTGAAATTAATATTTCACAGATTAATCATTTAACGTCAATAGTTTATTACACAGAGCTCAAAACAGTTTTTTCTTGAGACTGTCCTTTGGAATTAGTGACTAATTCGATGGAGATTTGAAGAAAATATCCTTCAACTAATTAACATGATATCATGTTTGACACCTGTAATCCTCAGAATTGTCTATGTTATAATGACTGTTGTATTTTTTTACTGTATAAGAAAGTTTGTGTGTGCTCATAATTTTTAAAATGTGTTTTTTAATATGCATACCAATTTTTCTAGATTAAAAGGCTATCGAATTATGAAAAGGGGGGAAAAAAAGATAAAATATTTTACGGATAGTTTTATATTAGAGGTAAACTCTGACAAAAAACCACAGTTCAAAAAAAATTTATGTTTAAATTATTAAGGAATAGATTTTAACAATATGAATTTATGCTTTTGAAATTGTAAGGGATAAAAATTGAACGAATGTTTATTACAAAATAATACACATAAATTAGTTGATATTAATATAAAATAGAAAAATTAAATTTGAATACTTTTTATGACTTACGAAATAGTTTTTTTTTTCTGTAAAAGATAAATATTAAGGTGCGAATTATCAATATTAAATAAATATGATAAAAACTAACTTATTTCTATCTCAGCATAAAAAACTTCGTGGCTTTTTATAGCATTATAAAATATATAAATGTTGAAAAATAAGTAAATTGAACAATTAAATTATAAGATCAAAAGACGTTTGAAAACATCATTTCTAACAAAGAGATTTTTAATATTTTTTTTAAAATTGCACTAGAGTTAACAAATAACTTACTAAGCTAATTGAGAGTAATTTTTTATACTGGATTAAATTTTTCTTTTTATCGTACAATTTTATTTTAAATACTAATTTATAAGTTTTTGGAATTTCAGGAAATTCAAAGTTTTCTTGGAAGAATGCAAGTTTAAACAAGGTAAAAATTAATTAGTTTATATTAATTAAAGAATTTTTTTTATTTCACTTTTATTTGAATCACAAATTTTAGAGGTATAAAGACCCATGCCATTAAAATTTGATCTCAAAATCTTGATATTTGAACTGTACTTCACATAGAAATTTCTACAACATGTTAACTTTAGGGTTTATAGACTGTGGCCATTTACTATGCATTAACTTCTATTATATATAATGGCAATATATGCGTGAATCCGAAAAGAAATTTTTTTTTTTCTGGAATGAAGATATACTTCCAGGGAGTTCTTAAGGCATGGGCCATCTGGGCCCGGAGTCTTGGTCTCACTGAGGCTTCGTCTCTTTCTCGATTTAGCTTCATAAGATAATAATTCGAATAATTCCAACGGTCAAATGTTATTTTTGGTTGTATTCTCCAAATAAAATTGGGAATTTTGGATGATATGTTAACTGGCTACATGTGATGGTCGTCGTCCACGTATAGGACTAGGCTACCACTAGGGATTGCAATACCGGGATACTGAATACCAGTATTTTGAGCCATTTGTACAATTTTAAAATAGCGGTATTCACAAGTTTAAATACTGGTTTTTAGGTATTAACGAGAAATTTTCTAAATTGTCTCCCCTACATGTTCAGGGATCGCCAACCTAGCAAAATTGTATCCATTTTTGTTTTTATATCTCCTTAACGGTCGAAATTGTTTAGACTGTGAATATAAAGTTGTATCGTACAATAAAGAGAAATGATAAAATATGAGAATTATCCAAGGAGAAGGGCCAAAACTATTAAATTATAGCTCAGAGCAATACTGCACACGCGCAGGATTCGTAGACTGATATTCTTATCTGTGAAAACAAGGTTGTAGTTGTGAATAAAGTGCGTAATATTTCGATATTTTTTAATTGGGGAGTTAGTTATTCCCATTGTATTTGCATATCATACTTGTGTTTACATATCATCAGGATTTAAAAAATGAAAATGAAAAAGAAGAAAAGAGACTAACCAATTCAAATTTGATCAAGTTTATAGTAAATTTTCTTACAGTTTCTTACCCACAAACCTTATCCACATTCAGAAGAATTCTGTACAGTTATCGAAGATGATTATGACACTAATGCTGATAGAGAAAAACTGTCTCTTGAACAAAAATTAGAATTAGCGATAACTAAAAAAATCCAACAAACCAAAATACAATACAGAAATCAGCTATATCCAAAACCACCCAACGTAAAATCAATTTATTTGAAGATGATAAATATAAAGGCAAATACTTGGAAAAAGTCTATCGCCTATTGCTAACAATACTACCAACTAACGTAGATGCCGAAAGAGCGTTTTCGACAGCTGGTAATTTGTGCACATAACTGCGTTCCAGGCTTAATGACAATATAACTAATGCATTATGTTTTTGATCACATTTCAAAAACTTGTAACTGAACCACAGACTGAATAGTGATATTTACACTTTTTTATGTGATTTAAATAAACAAAATGTTCTTTTACTTTTTGTGATTCTTTATATACTGTTATGATTTAAACATTACAGATTAATTTTAACTCACTAATAAAACTGGCAAATAAAACAAAGAAACACCTGTGTATTTTCTTTCTTTTCTTAAAATTTTTACTACCGGCATCAAAACCAGTATCCCGGTATTAAGATCTAAGAAATACCGAATACCAGTACGGAACTTTGGTCCGATATATCAATCCCTAGCTACCACCATACACCATTATTACTCCTTCAGTCAAAAGGTGGTAGTCGGCCGACCCGGTTTGTGCGAATTGTAAATCATGCCCATTTATTTGTTTCGGGTTATTGTTTGTACGAGTATTTGATAACGTATGCTATGTACTGTCTACTTTTAAGGTTCATTGGAGGAGCCTAAATTTGTGTAGGGACCCAGGGCCTCAAGACGTCTTAAGATTTCCCTGTACGCTTCTTCATCGAAAAGACTATTGAAATAAAATTAATGTGCTGTTTGGCTCAAATTTGGCATTTCCCCCCACAACTTTGAAATCTTATCACCAACTATCTTAAGGGTTGTCGAAAACATTATTATCATACGGGTTAACAGTAAAAAACAAGGATTTCCAGAATAAAACAATTATCAATTATAAAAAAACCCACAAAATTTGCTTCACATATTTCAATTAACTATAACTAACGATCGTCATCGCACTCAGATGGAAAAAAGAGGGGTATTGGTGAATAACCTCGTAATTTTGAACCGCACTCCTGTGACAATGATGACACCTGAGTTGTCACCCTCTTCTCCAAACGCTTACAGCATGCCAACTTGAGGATTTTGATTTTCGTAAGATTTAATATGCATTAGTTCCTCTACATGGCTTGTCTTTAAGGTACCAGTACGAAGCCCACGATCCGACAACATCTGCCATGATTTTCGACCATAGTCTCTTAGCTACCGCAGCCACTAAGTTAATTCAGAAGTATATTTCATAACTGTGAAGCCCTATAATTTATTTTAACCGAAAAAATATGCTAAGAACCGAACCAAAAATCTCAAAGTAATAAATTTACTTTCCACAGTTCATGATGTTTTCACTGAGTCCGGAGCTACTGTTGTTGACTTTAAAGATAGCTGGGTCTTAGCTTGGGTAGATCATGTAGTGAGCAAGGAGTATTTCTCTCAGATGAAACCTTTTCAAGTAAGACACACGTTTGACTTTATAACATATGGTCTATTGAAAAAAGCTGTCGAAAAATACTGACACTAAAATTTTATGAAAAATATAATTTTAAACTAGTAAATTTTATAGCATTCAATTTTAAGAAGTTTAAGCAACATTCCAGTTCATACTTTGAACCTTTTTCCCCGCATAAAGTGTTCATGTATGATTTTTTTTTTCTCATTCGCAGAGTCTTAAGAGAGAAATTTAGACAATTTCTGTTCCTTTTATTCATGCATTGTTAACCTAAAAAGTAGGAGGGGGGCTTAGATGTTTCATAATATGTAGGATATTAGCTATTCCATCATTAAATATCACTGTTGTTTAATTTTACGCTAATATCAATTCCTATTTTGAAAGATACATATATATACGAGATAGGATTCAAAAGTTCCCAGACTGAGCTTATAACGATGCAAATTTTTGCAGTAGAGCGACTGCGATAACATTTCCGTGTTATTGCATTCTTCTTCTTTTCTAAAAAAATTTGTTTCTAATCACGTGGTCAGTGGCTCTTCAAAGCATCGTATTTTGTTGGCGGATGCATTTAGTCGTCCGCGATTGAAAAAAATTGCGTTTGTTGAACGGATGATGTATATTAATTTTTGTGTTTGTTTAGGAACAAGTGCTACGTAGACTTTCGAAATTTTGAAGCAGGTGTAAGGCTGCGATACATTATCGCGAACGCAAGCTTTTGAGTGGCATCAACGTTTCAGAGAAGGTAGGGAAAGTGTTGAAGATAACAAAAAGCTCTGGACGTCCACAGACTTTCAGCGACGCTGAAAACATCGAAAAGGTTTCTATGGAGGTTCTTAAGAACAGGTTTCAAACAATAGCAGAATCAGTTGAGATATCAACGACCACATGTCAATGGATACTGACTAAGGGTTTTATCATGCATAAAGTGTGTCAAGATATCGTTCTCGCAGGCTAAACGAAACCCAATCTGCAGATGAAGTAAAAATTGCATCGCAGGCTGAATTAAAGGATATGGCTAAAAATGGATCCCAGAAAAGTTTCGATGACCTTTACAAACCATGGTAAAAGTGTGTTGTTACTCAAAGGTCTTATTTTGAAGTAGGATGTGTTTCGATAGTTTTAATTGGTAAAATTTTTTAAGTTATAGACTCAGTCCGGGAACTTTTGAATCCTATTACGTATATATATTTTGGTCAGTACTTCCACACTGTACAACTGAAAGGTTTTTCTTAGTTTTGAACCTTTCTACCAAAACATTTTTTTAATAGTTGGTTGAGGATAATTTTGTAACTAAATTTTAAACCGAAATCATACCAAAATAGGAATAATAATGCTACGTTTGTGTAAAAAGTACATTCTTATGATTTTGCACTTTAGTAAATGCATTACGTAGTAGCATCAGATGATGTAGAACATCGCTCCATCATTTATTGAACAATAATATTACTTATAGCCCTATATAGCAATATCACATAAAATATTTAATGCAGTGTTTCTCAAACTGTGGGGTGGGGGAGCAAGCTTATTGAAAAGTCGAAAATAAAAGATTTAAAATAGTTATTAATTTACAGAATGGAAGCAAAACAAAATACACATTCTGGTATAATAAAATATATATTTATACTTATTAGTTATAAATGTGTATCAGTACTGCACAATATATTTGGTTACTAATTTATTAAAGTTAAATTAAAAACAAGTTTAATAATTACTAATGACTCCTATAGACTTGTCATATACAAAATTATATTCAAAATTTATCACTTATCTTGATAATTTTTGTGCGGTTTATAATATATCATATTGTAGCTTTAGTCAAAGTACATTATTAGTGCATTCAATGTATTGTTATTGTACGAAGGGGGCGATGAAAATTATGACTGAAAATAGGGTCACAAATGTTGAAAGTTTGAGAAGCACTGATTTAATGTTATAATCCAAATCTCCGAACAGTGTCTGGGGAGTAAATGTCCTGCTCATCAATTGACAGTGATTTGAAATTATGAGGTTCGTCGCCATAGCCCTCATATAACTTCGAAGAGCGATATTAATAAAACAAATAACCGATCAAGGAAATTCAAAAGAAATTAACGAAAAATCTGTTTGCTTGCATTTTTTTTGAAGGACATTTTTACCTCTGCATTTTTTATTACTGAGAGCGTAATTATTGATGGATCTTGTCGTCCTGTTGCTGTACACAGTTGCTGAGCAATGACGTTTGCGTACTGGTAACGGGCTCTTTTCGCTTGCAGGACGATATAAGTACGCTTGAAGCGTCACTTTTGTTGATTCCGAACTCTTCAGTTGCACTGGTCAAGCTACGACCCTCCTTCAGCTTTCTGATCATTCTTCCACGTGTGAAGTCATCCAGGTGACTTTTTCTAGTCATATTTCACAAAAGAACTCACTTGCACTTGTAGCAAATGTCCTTAATTGCGCCTCCGTTCTTACTTTTATTGTAGTCATGAGAAGTGCTCGCACGCGTTTTGCGTACATTCATATCATATATTTTTGTTCCTGACA
>BMAO01024622.1:0-174613 GCA_019973975.1 Trichonephila clavata
CTGGTATGCTTCGTTCCAGTTACGTGTGCTCTTTACAAATATTTGTGACCCAATATCCAATCATAATTTAATCTCCCACACCCTACAATAACAATATATGGGTTAATAATATCATACTCTGAAGGTAAACCTACAGAGTATTATACTCAAGACAACGTATACGCCAGAATATACGTATTAAACGTACGGGAACGTTATATACGCCAGCAACCTTAGGATTAAAAGTGCCGCTGGCGTACTCGCCCCGTCCCACTCATCAATGTGTTAATTTCCCTGAACATGCTCATATATCTTCCAGTACGATCTTTTCGTACTGCTACCCATAAAATTATTCTAGACCAGAGGAATGCAATAAAATGACGAGTAGTGTTGGACGAATTACTTATTCAGAGGATTTGCTTGGCTTTATTCTTTTCTATTCCCCTGAGTAGCGCTTATCCGGTAGGACAGAACCTGGGACCTTTGGATCGAAGCCGAGTAACTTATCACCTACACAAAATGATCACCATGGTGCGGGTAGTTACTGACATATAGATGGTACCGCTACATACTCTCCCACCAGTGAGTCGGTGGATAGGCGAACGAACGATGCATTTGTTTAATCAAGCGTGTTTGCTGCCGTCGTGGATTGTGACGGCTTTGCTGGTTGCGTCATTATGCGTGACGACGTTGATTGCGTCATATGTGAGACGACTTTGTTCGACCGCCATATGTGAGACGGCTTTGTTCTTTACCGTCATATGGCCAGAACGACTTTGTTCATTGCGTCATGTGTCAATGGCTTTTGGTTGCATTGCGGTGAATAGATGGCGCCACGACAGTTCAGAACGTTGCGTCTTTCTGAGTTCGGCCAGGTCACCAATGAAGTGGCGCGCTTATCGGTAGGACAGAACCTGGAACCTTTGGGTCCGAAGCAGTAACATCTACCGCAAAATGATCACCATGGTGCGGAGGTAGTTACTGTTGACTTTATAGATGGTACCATACACTATTACACCACATACAGCACCTGCCTACGTGTATAAAGCAGTGGCATTGGGGAGCAATTGCTGGTTTAATCGGCATTTGAGGATTAATTATAAACCATTACAAATTATCAGGATAAGTGAATTTTTGTTTGTTAATTTTATATAACTGGCCTATAGGTCTTTGGTAGATTAAACTTGTTCTTAACTTGGTGTTGTTAACTTATTTATCAAATACATTGCGTGGAACTGATATATTTATAAGTGTATTATATCAGGGTAAATGGGTATTTTATTTTTTATTATGTCAGAATGTATTTTATTTGTTCAGTTTCAGTTTATTAGTATTTTTTTAAAACAATATTTTGTGTTCGACTCTTCAATATGCTCGCGCACTTTGGGGTGATCCCCACATTTATAGAAACACCTGATGAACATTTAATATGTTCCATCATTCATGGACTCATGCCACATTCACAAAGAGTACGCGTGAAGTGTCTTAGTCATTTAAAAAGGGGCATTCAAACAATCGTGACTCAGTCAAAAGACGAAATAACGCCACAACTACAGGACGAGGAAAATCTGAATGATGTGATTTGTAACTAGTGAGACACACTCAGGGATGTTTCCCTTGGCTTCGTTGATAGATAGGAGAAGCAAACCTCCTATTAATTTCTAATTTAACTAGGTGCTTTGCCGAATTAAAAGTCATATGTTTATTAGAGTTGAAACACATTTACTACTTTCTAGTAATGGCTGTTATTTTCTCTTGTATAATGAGTCAAATCAGTGCAAGACAATTGAGTCTCGAAGAGTGTTGAAATCTTCTAATATCATAAATTCGTTTGGATAAAACTTTATTGATTAAGATAGCATGCAAAGTAGTTTGCATAAATCTAAGAAATAACTCTTCCAAGCGCTAATTCAGCTTTCTAACTGGGTGCGTCC
Organism: Trichonephila clavata; assembly: GCA_019973975.1. Classification (NCBI taxonomy): domain Eukaryota; kingdom Metazoa; phylum Arthropoda; class Arachnida; order Araneae; family Nephilidae; genus Trichonephila; species Trichonephila clavata. Next base: position 1,914 of record BMAO01024622.1, read on the forward strand.
TAGGGGCGCATATATCCGCCAGCAAGAGGCGAGATATCGAAATAAAGATTATAATATACACATGTTAATTTACTGAAAGAACAAAGAAAAATACTTTGATATAATGAAAATAAATATACCATGTATACTATTTATAATATACTTATAATAATTCTCTGTCAGGTACAATACACTTTAATTAATGATTCACAATTAAGAACAAATTTAATAAATTGCTTAGATGTGGATAACAGTGAAAATTTAATATCTTGATAATTTCTGCTATTTAACTAGTGCGTATTAGTCGGTGTATTTCAGCGTGCAAAGTCTTAATATTATTGTTTAATACAGTGTTATTGATGAGCATGAAAATTATGATTGAAAATTAGTCTAATATTGAAGGATTTGATAGCTATCTGGCTTCATTGATTCAAAGCACAAATATACCTTAACTTCAGCCATCAAATTTCATGGTATATCTCTTGAACTGCCTTATAGAATTCAAATATGTGGAATAATCTCTACACCTTCGTGTCTCATACGCTAATCAGTAGATAAATCGCTATGCCTAACGATAAACGTAGAGGTTACTAGGTATATTCTCAAGTTTCATAAACGAGCTTGATCTGGTCGAAACTCTTGATGTTTATCAGTTTTCCTCAACTCAAGATATACACGTTGAAGTCACACGTTTCAGTAGGAGACAAGACCCAGTAATTATATATATTAAAGAGAAAACCTTTAAAAATGAAAAAGACTAAATAGTAAAGATACACTATAAGTTATTTAAATTATTAATAAAAGGTCTTCCTTCTATATATGTTAATAAGTACCACCCTCTCGTTCATTGGGTATTTCATGATGTTTTATAAATAAATAATGTTTTATATATAATTATTGATACTGTCCTAGATGTAAGAAATCGTTGTATGAAAAAGCTACCTGTAACTCGCTTTTGATTAAAAAGACGGAACTACCAATTTGTATTATCCTATTTCTAATGAGTATAGAATGTTGTTTGATTCGTAAACAGTGAATTTTCGCAAACATAATTTCGGTTGGATCTGCTGCATAAAATAAACATGGAAGCCTAATTTAGTCACCTAATAGAGCAAAACAAAATTTTACTATCAATACCCCCTCCTCTCATAATTCCGTTCCAAAACCGATTTTATGGAGTTCAATTCAACAAAGAAAATAAACAAATTCCATTATTACTCTTGCCTATTTCGAAAAGATTTTCGTCAACGCCCTAATACCCTCTGCTCCCAGGGGTTGATTCCATCAATGCCATTCTTAGTGTGATTCTATTCACAAGAAACATGCGTAATCAAATAATCGGTCAACAAAATTTAGAATTAAGGATTTTTCCGTTAACTCCTGACCCTCGAGCCACTCCTTAGGCGGCTCTGATTTCTTGTTTTACTTTTTAGACTAACTCTATTCCATGAAAGGAGACATGGCTACCAATTTTCAAACGGGTTGATCAAATAGTTTAAAACGTAAATATGTTATCTATTAGCCCCATATTCCCTAAAATGGAAACTTGGGGTAGTATAGTTTGGCGATACCCACCTTGCTAGTAGAGATCTCTCACCTACTATGAATCTTACCAAATTTCAAGACTGCAGCTAGTAGCTGAAAATTGAATAATTTGTTATATCTCCCCTTAACCGCAACAGTCCGGCGATATCAATTTTCCCAAAACCCATTTGAAGCATATTAACTCCAATAAGAACTATGCCTACCAATTTTTAAGTACATCAAGTAGTTTCAAAACGAAAATATTTATCTTTACGCCTGCAATCGCCACTGGAGGCTATTCCAAAACCCATCTCTGAGTTGATTCTGACTCCATAGAAGGAATCTATTTATCAAATTTAAAGTTGTGCTCTAATTAAAAATAAATTCTCCCACTGCAACCCATCTTGGGATGATTTTCACTAAACTCATTTTTGACGGATCTACTCTAGTCAAAGAATCTAACGCAATTTCAAGATTGTACGTCGAGTAGTGTAAATGGAAACAGATTATACACTTCCAACCTCTTGTAAGCCTTTCTTGCGGTCGAATTCGCAAAGATCCACTGTGATTCTTTACTCCACGAAAGGAACATGTCTACCAAGTTTCAAGTCTACATGTTGAAAAGTTCCGGAGATATCGTGATTAGTCAATCAGTCAGTGAGTGTGTGAGTCGCTTTTCTCCTTTATACATATAAAGTAACAAAGGCTACGAAATTCCAAATGATGAAAAGAAACATTCTTACATAAATTACTAAGGAGAACCCGTATGAGAGTTTGAAAGTTAAAAGTAAAAAAAAAGTTTTAAAGCAGATCTCTAAGGGTGAGACCATGAGGAACAATTAGAATATATGCGCAAGACTCGAAATAGGGAAGATCAAAAGCATCTGAAGTAGAATATCTGTATACAGTTAAAAAAAATCTTAAAGGATCCTTAGAAATCATGAGAAATCTGCATTAGACTTTCATAAAATATTATTATATAAATATAATTGATGCTTATGAACGTAATAAAACTATTTTTTCATGGGATTTCTTAAGCTATCGCAATAGATTCAACGGCCTATCTCACTCACATCCGCTTGAACAGTTGTCGCCTTGCACTCCCTACAGCAGACTTTCAATGTGTCTGGCAAGATGTAAAAACCATTAAAACTGTCTGGCTATTGAGGTAATATTTTTTTATAGGTCCCCAAGTAAAATATATAAAATTCAGCTTTTATACTATAACGAAAATATGTTATAGTTTTTTAAAGTTTGGGGTGCCTGGCAGGGGGTTTCAACTGTACTAAGTGTCCGGTAATGGGTGGCGTGATTTTTAATGTTATTCCGAAGAAAATATAAAAAAATTGAGCTTTATACTTTATAGAAAGTGAAGCTCTATTTTATACATCTTTGCTACCTGTTACCTGCCCAAGTAACCACAATCCAAACTCCATACTCGCTGATCGTTCTTACCTGTGTTGGTGACCACAGAGAAACTTTCAGCTTTTATAAAATAACAAAGGTCTGGCCGTCGTGGGCTCTTGCTCTAATAGTTTTAACTAAACAACGAATCGTTTAAATTACCAATCTAACTATTTTTATATTTGAGAGTAAATTATGGCTCCGAAATTAGGTCCTCAAATCCGAAATGAAATTGTAAAGCTTTTGAAGGATGGTTGCTGAAATTCTGTTGTAAACAAAGCCTTTAAAAATCAGGAAAGACATTTTACTAATGAACTACTATCGGAACTTCGAAAAGAAATTGGCTGGTAATTAAAAGCTCCAGGTGAGAAATGTGGATGAAAGGAAGTCTTTGGCGAAAAAGAAACTAAAAAGACTTATTGCTGTAGAAAATCTTCGGCACCAAAAAACTTTAAACAAGAAAGTGTAGGTATCATAATCGACAATTTGTTGTCAAATAAAGAAAATTGGCAATACAAAAATTAATAAACCAGTCTGTCAGCAAATGTCCGCAAAGACCATAGAAAAAACCTAGTAAATGGTCTTGCCCTCTGTATTTAATGCTACGCAAAGATAGATCAAAACATCGATCACTTCCGATGAAGCAATGAAGTAACTAGCAAAACGATGATACAAAATATTTAAAGTGAAAATCGTGGCAAAAATGCAGCTGTTTTGCAAAAGGCAAGTTAGTCATCAGGTGTTATGGTATGGATGGAAATGTCCTCTCAAGGATTCACAAAACCATTTTTTATAGAACCAAAGGCTAAAATTGGTGCTAAATATTATTATCAGAGTTAAGTTTTGAAGCACATGATCAAAGAAAGTAAACCTCTTTACTCTCAAGAAAACTTTGTTTTTCACCAAGATTCTGCACAAAGTCATACTAAAAAATCTACTATAAATTGGCTGAAAAATAAAAAAATAAATAAATAAATAAATTTTCTTCTTCCTGAGAAATGGTTACCACTACCCTTTGGTTGTGTTTTTGCAAGTACTTTTTATGGGGATGCTTAAAAAAGAACAATTAAATAGACGTAAAGTAAGGATACTTCAAGGACTTCAAAAAGCATTCAATGAAAAAGTTGGAAAAATATCCCCAAAAGTGGTCGGAAAAGCTATTGACTTTAAAGTTTATGTAAAGTGTACAATGCTAAGGGAAACTACACTGAATATCTCATGTATAAATAACTTGATTCAAAAAAAAATTATGTTACTCTGGAATTTGTCACATTACTTTTAAATCAATCTGTAATTAAAACATTTTAGCTGATTTACATAAACAATGAAATGAATGAAACTATTTATTTATTTATTCATTCATTAATTTTTATATACCGGCTGGGTGGCGCTGGCCTTCTGCATCCAAGGTTGCGGGTTCGACCCCGGCCCAAATCGGTGGATTTTCGTGATGCAGAAAATCGACAGCGGCCATGTCGTATGATTATACGGCATGAAAAAGATCCCTTAAGTGCCTGTTTTGCTTGGGCGCTCTCGTCAAAATTAAATCCTGGTAAAAGTTCGCATCGTCAGAGTTCAGGTGCCTCCCTCTGTGGAGGAAACTGGGTGTCAAAATTTCCTGCGGCGATTGGTATCCGCCTATACGGCGCCGCACTAAAGGGTGATACCAGCTCTTGGGGATGTACTAGGTCTGCAATGGTAAAAATACCAATACGTAGCCCATTGGATAGAAAAAGTTCTTTTTTATTCAGTTAATTTAATAAATTTCATTTAAGAGTGTATAAAGCTTGTGCAGTCATTTGTTCACAATAGCACATTAAATTTGAGCTCAGAATATTGAAATCCACAAATCCTATTTCAAGTGCTTCTTGTGAAATCAGAATTTGTAGTTCTAATTAATATAAATTATATACCCTGTAGTGTGCTTGAAAAAGTATGGATATATTTTTAATTATTCCGGATCTTCAAAATCCTTAAACACTTAAAAATTGAAAAGTTAATTATGCTGTTTAGCACATACACAAACATGAACATGCACAAATACACACAGACGTACACAAAGAGAGAGATTTTGACAACATATAATTATTCCATATATTTTTACTTATACAGATATAATTTATTCTGTCAAAGAACCAGGTGTGAAGGTACCAGGTGAAACATCATTCTGAGGTTATTTTGTTATTGAGTTATCAATGCTAATTGTGAGCAAAGAAATTTTAAAAAAAAGTCTTGCCACTACAAAATGAACGAGGAAGTCAGTATAATTAGGTGACTTCTTAAGTTACATAATGACTCTAATTTATTTGAAACCTTCTTCTTCGAAGGCAATTTTAAGGGACGCTTGCCAAAGAATGATCAAGAAGAAAGACACCTATCATTATGTCGAAATGCATTTCCAGTCCATTCGTTAAATCGAGCGTTTAATATTGAATGACCAACATCAAAACGAATTTGAAATCTGATCTCCTACGTCAATTCGAACCCAACGATCCACTAAAAAAGCCAATTTCGCTTTGAAACAATCCGAGGAAGAAAAGCAGTTGGATCCGGATCAGCGCTTATTAACGTCATTCTATATTTTTCGAAGGTCTGATGCTTTATCTTTTTAATTAGTCACCAGATTCGGGCGGACGGAAAGTAAGAAGAGGAAGAAAAAAGGCCAAAGACAACCCTGCATCATTTATTAAGCAGGTATTAAAAGCAAAGACATTTATTTCAGGCGATCTTTAACTGTAAAAGAAGAGACAGGGCGGAAAAAATATGTCTTGTCAAGTTGTAGTCGTGAAAGAACTCTCATGTTTAATTCAAGAGGGGAAGTCTTAAGAGGTGTTAAGTAAAAATGTCGCAGACGTGCTAAAAATGCTTTTTGTCAATTTCTATGTGTGATGCTGGGATTATAATGCTGTTCTGAGATGTAGAAAAAGGGCGATAATTCATCGAATGATGTTTTTATGTGTATTAATAAAAGAGCACGCTCAATTAATTTTTCTCGATAATGATATTTTCATCTGAATCGAAAGTAGCTTCCGACCAAAGCAGGTTTTGGGAATTTGCTGTTTGTTATATTGCTATTGCAAGCTGTAATTTGAGAAGAATAAATTGCTTTTATTCTAAATATTCTCATTTTAATATCAAATGTAAGAGCTGCGTGAAACCCAAAGTTAAGAATTTTAAATTATTTTCCCTTTGAATTTATATCTGCACGAACAAATTAAAAACGTAACTTCTTTTCCTGCACGTATTTTTATTTAAATTTTAAAATTAAAAGAATATCTTTTGCATCATGAGGAAATACCTTACAAATTTTATTCGAAGCTACTACGGTTTTTATAACTTATTTTTATTTTGAAGTTTGCATGGAATTTCAAATTTATTTATATATTTCAACGACCATTTACTATATCATGAATCAACAAACTTTTTTCCTGCTGTTTTACTTTTATATTCATATCATTTGCTAGAGAAAACTATTTTACAATCAGTTCATTTAATTGAATCCTTTTGAGTTCTTTTTCTTCAGTGCTGGGAATCAAAGGTTTTGCATAAAAATAAATGGCAGAAAAATTAAAAGAGAATATTCAGAGCGTTAAATTGGAAATGGGAACCAAAATTTTTTCAAACTCTTTTGTATATATACAATATTAATCAGGCTTCATTTATAATTATTTTTCTATAGTCTATAATATTGTTTACTTTAAAAGCTATTGTTTCACGAATTTAAATACATGGGGTTTAAAATGGAAAAAGTAGTTTGGATTTTTTAAAATTCTTTCGTACTATATGCTTTTCAGTTCAATATGTTATAAGTTTTCGTGCAAAAATGTTTTGTACTGGAAGAAAGAAAATCTTCATTTTCATAAGCTTTTATTTAACTTACAATGTATGTATGTATGTAATTTGTTCGGTGGAATCTTGCAACTCAATTTTGAAGCTGATATCTTCAGCTCATGGAGCTGAAATTTTATATACACGTTTAGTTTGGATGACAATGCATGTTTTGACCATTTATATTCCGACATTGCAACTAATTAAAGAAATATTAAATAAAAACGTTAAACTAGTTTTGGGCGCCAACTTCGATATGTCTGCATTGTTTTAATAATGTTATTTTTACAACAATGACAAAAGTTGGCGTCGAAAATCGGTTTTCAGCCAAACTGGAATTTTAAAACGTTGCGCTATTGACTGTATTAATTAACTTTGTCTAAAAATAATTACATTTCTACAACGTAAACATAATCTTATTTCTACAACGTATGCATTTTTTTTTTACAAATTTCTAACTATTTTCTTGGATTTAAATTCAAAACAAAAAAGTAGAGCTATTTTTCAAGTAGATTAGTTCGTTGTATACCTTTCTCAACGCTGCCAAGTTAAACTGAGATGGAGTATTGTAGAAATTTTTTTAAAAGTTTATCTAACTTCAATCTATGAAACTCAGACAAAAATAATTACAGAATCGGAAAGATCATTTTTTATATATTTTAAACATCAAAAAGAAATCCGCTAGGAAAACAGTAAGAGAAAAATATTATCCAGAAATGCAATGTATTTCAATTAAAAAAAATATTTTTATATTAAAATGAATGAATTTTTTAAAGATATTTTCTAATTTTAAGCCTACAAGTACTTTAAGTATACCTCATTTTATCACGAGTAATCTAAACACACACTACGACATGTGTCCTTAAATTTAATTACAGATAGAATTTGTTAATTTTTAATTTGTTCGGGTGGAATATTGCAACTCAATTTTGAAGCTGATATGATACAATGCATGTTTTGACCATTTATGTTCCGATATTGCAATTAGTTGAAAATATATTAACTAAAAACCTTAAAACGCATAATTGTCTTAACCCTGTGCGTTGTTTATTCCGCTATGCTTGGCGACGCAAAATAAAGAACCAATAAGGGTTTTGGGGGGGGGGGTTGACGTTTTTAAAACAGCAATTTAAAAAAAAAACTCAGACAAAAAATAATTGCAGAATCGGAAAGATCATTTATTTCATCACGATACGGTACAATTTTTTTTACAAAATAATATTTGTATTTTTTAAGATTTTTTTTTAAATGAGTCAAAATTGATACGTTTTTATGAAAATGACGTCTAAATTGCTGCGCATGGATTTTTTTTGTTTAAATGAATCAACATTCTGTACTAAAACAGCTCAAGCTTTGCTCTTTTAAAATCAGTGATTCAAAAAAATAAAATTTCGAAAAACCTTTTTTTTAAAGATTTTTCAAAAAATAGTCAAAATTTTAATTAATCTCAGGAAACTTTTTTTTCCTGTGTAGAACAATATTACCCATGATCTGCACGAATATTGAAAAAAGTGCTTTAAAATTACGGATTTTAAAAAAAATTGTGTTTTTCGTCTAATACCGTTTACGCGAGAATTGATTCATCTGAACCAGGGATTGCGAACCAACGTTGAATGAGATGAACAGGCTGAGAAACCTGTCCAGCGATAACTAAAAAGTAAAAAAACTTTTTTAAAAACAAGCTTTTATTTAAAAGCGCTAAAAAGAATAAAATAAACTTTTTCTTTAAAACTGTTTTTACTATCAACTTATAACGTCATTACACAATTTATATGATATAAAAGCTTGTAGCGAGATTTACCTGTGTAGATAAAAAGTAAATTATATAACTTGATCTGATTGATTTTAATTTTCAAAAATTCCAAACTAAGTAAATAAGAATGTAACTAAGTAAAAACTAAGTAAATAAATGTTTTGTACTGAAAGAAAGAAAGTGTCTTCATTTTTACTTTGATAAAATTCAGAAAACATATTTTGGGTTATCCAATTCCTCATAAAGCACTTCCTAAAAAATGAATTATGGTTGTGATGGATAATACAATTTCAATTCATAAATTACATCAAATAATTTCACCACTTCCATTAGTTTTTCATGAATGGTTCTGGATTTGCGTTTTTCTTTTCAGTTTATATATATATTTGTACTCGTAATCCTCTATTGGACCAAATTGAAAATTTAAGAACTAATCTGGAGCATTTATGTTTTTGTACTATCAAATTTCGTTTTCAGCCAATTAGATGGCCTTCATTGAATTAAAGCTGTTTTTCTAACAAAATTGATAGTTTAATATCATGATTTGATGAGGGGGTTATTATCATAAACTGACATATCACTCTCTTACATATACTTGGAATTCCTTGTTATAATGTAAAAATTTCCAACTGAAGTACTAGAGTAGGATTCAAAATTCCCGGATTGAGCCTATTACGTGGAAAAATTTTTTGTGGGAGAGCGACTACAACAACATTTCTGTGTTATTGCATTCTTCTTCTTCTTTTCTAAAAAAAGTTTGTTCCAAATCACGTGTACGGTGGGTCGTCATGGTGCCGTATTTTGTTCGCGGATATATTTAGAAGTCGACGACTGAATGAAATTGCGTATGCTGAGAGGATAAGGGATATTAATTTTTGTGTTCACTTGGGAAAGAGTCATTCGGAGATTTACGAAATTTTGAATCGGGTGTAAGGCTTTGATACAATATCAAGAACGCAAGCTTTTAAGTGGCAATAGCGTTTCAGAGAAGGCAGGGAAAGTGTCGAAGATGACCACACACTTTCGCGTCTTACTCGCTCTTATTTTTCCTCTCTCTAATACATACTCTTACTAGAAACAAAAACTACACATTCCAAAGTTAAGGGGCATAGACATGTATCGCCTTCTATTGGAGAGGATGTAACCTCATTGAATGGAATAAATTTATATCCCTTGTTTTTTTTAAAATCCTATATATACATTTCAGTTTAAATCTCATTACGGGAAACAAAAGTTATTTTTATAGTCATATCTGTAATTAGGAATAAAACAACGTATAAATATTCGTTGAGAGAATGTTTTAGTGTACATTAAACTATAGAAATAAAGAAACTACAAGATCTTTGACACTTATCATCAAAGGTGTAAAAATAAAAGCAATAAATATGTTTGCGTGAATGATAAGTAATTTAGAAACACCTATGAAACAATTATAGATATCAATGTATTTTAAGGAATTGAGTTCTTATATGGCAGTAACAACATGCAACGAATACCAAATTTTGCAATTTGTGTAATACAATTGTATACCTGTAAATCTCTAATTAATGACATTAACATGTTATTCAAAATGTCTAACATGTCATTTTTATACTATTCATTAAAATGGTGGGCAATTACATAACCAGAAATAAGATTATCACAAGCTGATTTTCCTATACATCTTATTGTGTTTCGTAATGAGTTCCATAAAGATACTAGGACAAGGGTAGCGAACCTGTATGGATCAACATGCCAATTTTTGTACAGAAATATTTAACTGATAGAAAGAAAAGTTGACATAATAAAAGTAGCGTGGGGCATTTTCACTACTAAACACTATTTATTAAGTTTTCTCCTCCTTTTTTTTTCGCAGAAAATCCTGTGATTATTTTAAATAAATAAGAGAATTCGGGGGGGGGGGGAGGCGGTAGTTTTATTTATTTCCAAATGAGGCTTGATGTTAATATAGTGTAAAATTCAATAAATAACTACTCAAAGCACACTTCTTTAAATTCCATGTTTTTGTGTTCATTTCTTTCTAAACTAAACGCATACAAAGTTATTTTAAAGTTTTGAAGTCCCGTGTAAATAAAATATGCTACATGATTAATAATACATATAATTGATGATTAATTAAAAATAATAATTTAATATCTATTAAGTTTATAAATGTGTGAATTTTCTTTTATCAAAAAAATTATGAGAGTGTGTATAAAATATTTTGATTTTGAAGCAATTGAAAGTTAAATAGAAATAAGAGAAATATTTATAAAGAGTAACAAAAAATTATTAAAAAGAAGATAATATTAAAATACAAGCAAAACATACAAATAAATATAAAGACAATGTGGAATTTATATACAGGGTGGTCCCGAACTCATGCCACAAACTTTAAGAGTAGATACAGGACATTGTAACAATCATTTATTGTATAGAAATGTATGGGCGCAAGTGAAGAGGTGAGGCACAAACAAGGAAAATAAAATAAAAAGAAAAATGGAGTTATTGGTTGGTTGCGTCGCCGGTAGGAGGCAGTAGATGTTTAGCCACCGTTCAACAAGATGCATAACAGTAGGTGAAAGTGCCATTCACAGTTGTGCTGACGGTTACGATGGGAGACTTTACGTATGCCGTACATGTGTGCAGACGTGCATTACATGTACGGCCGGGCTAACAATAACGGTAGAAATGTGCTACGAATGCATCACGCGCAGTTTCCTGATCGACGAATACCGTATCACAGAATTTTTAACTGAATACATCGTCAACCTCGTGAAACAAATACTTCTACGTCACCAAATATGATGATGGTCGACGAAGAGCTGTATATGCAATCCAAACCTGGAAGAAAGCATTTGGAACGTTATGCTTGATAGACCCGAGTCAAGCGCATAAGCTGTTCCTCTTTATGTAAGTGTGAGTCATGAGACCGTTTGTAAAGTGTTTAATTAAAATCGCTTACACCCCTTCCATTTTCAGCGAGTACAAGCTTTGAATCCAGCAGACTATCCTCTCTTTCTGAACTTCTGCCAGTGGGTGGTACAACAATGTGTGCTGCAGCTTATGTGCTGAACAGTTATGAACAGTTATTGTAAGCGTTAGACTTGTCGACGACGCTCTCAATAAACACTTTGTGTTTCATTTCGTCTCTTATTTTTTGTGATTGTGACTATCAGCGTCGCTAGCACCCTACACATTCCTATACAATAAATGATTGTTACAATGTTCTGTACCATGTTTCGGAACCACCCTGTATTTCAAATAAGCACCAAAATGTTTAAATTCTTAACAAAAATGCTTAAATGTTGCTTAATATTATTATTTTAGAGCCTAAATGTAGAGGGTGCCTTGTGACCACGGTAATGTAAGGGTGGGTGTAGTCTTACACCCACACACGAAAAACAATGGGAACGGAGGCAGGCGGTCTACTGAAATTTGTCCGTGAGTTTTCAGCATTACTTAGAAAGAATTTTTTCCTCATTGGTGAGCTGAAATGCTTTCACGTTATTGAAGTGACTTTGGTTTTTTTAGTGTGAGGAATCAGAACAGGAAACTAATTTCCTTCTTGCACGTACTGCATCAAGTTATGGAGACTTATTCCCATGTTGCACTCCGGAGATTCAAGGCCAGCTTCCTTGGATCGTATCTTGCAAACACTTTTCGGTAATCCAACACATTATGGGCAGTTGATGAGCTTGAGAGAGACCAATATGCAATGTGGATGCCACTTTGACACCTTTATGCCACTATTTTCACCCGCTAACAACATGCCCTGTTCTCTAGAAATGTTGTTTTTATTCATGGAATTGGAGGGTTGACCACTTCCAAAATCCTCCACTCTGCCTTGTTTCACTGAACATACATCAGCAACCAACCCTTTGAGGAGACATGACCCCTTCACCATATGTGGTCTGTTGGCATTCATCGATGATGGAAACACTAGTCGCACATGTTAATTCGAACCGGACAATAGTCCGCACTTCATTTGGTAGCTACTTTGTCAGAGCTTGCGTTTACATGACATCGTGACTTGTATTCAAATAACCTCAGACACACCGGTCTAATGCTACTCTCTCTTCTTCGCAGGTTTTTTTCTCCTACGCTGATATTCCTTCCATCATTTAACCTTGGAAGTAGTGATTTATTAGGGCGATTGTGTGTTTGTTTCACTTGGTGTACTGTCTCCTCTTCAAAAAGAAATAACGAAACTTATCTTTCGGATCGTCCTTCGTATATATTAGAATTCACTTAATTTCGGAAACTTTATCATCACTCAGGTCAGGTTTTTTTTTGTTAACGAGCGTTTTCGGTGGGAAAGAACTCCTGATATTGTTGCTTCAGACAGATTAAGTTTTTTTTTAAATACTTACTGCATTTTTGTAATTGTAATAGGAAACAATAAAATTTTCGGTGGAATTAATGATACATTTTTCCTTTTCTTGGAGTTTGGATGTTGTATAGTAAATACAAAAATGAAGGTATTTTAAATTTCGTCAGTTTATTTAAGAAAATAGCAAATAATCTCAAATTTGTCTTTATTTGAAACATTAAATAGGGTTTAAAAACTAAAAATGTTCTTCAACGTAAAATTTAATTGAAAAATGATCATTTATCCGCTTTAATTTATTACATTTAAAAAAAATATTTGAGTTTTAGAATTATATAATTAATTTGTATCTTGTTATTATTTGTTGATTTTTACAATTTTTATAGAAGAATAGCTATACATTTCTAAAAGAATAGCTATACCTGCAATAGCCTGTGTGTTATCGAATATTTTGTTTCAGAATTTTAGATTCCTTGCAAACTCACAATAAAAATTAGTATCTCACACAAAAGGAAAAACCGATACTTACTTACAAATTCTGGGAAATATATAGTAGCTTTTAGTGTAGATTTCTCAACATTTATCGTCATTATATCTTCTTTATTAAATATTGCTCGAATTTTAATTTTCATATTTTTTTATGCCTCAATGCATTATTAAATATAAAACGAAAGATAAAGTTACTCTATATTTTACATTTTATTATGTTTCCATTGAAAAAAGTATACGGATTGCATATAAGCTAAATAACAATATTAATAATGAATGAAAAAAAAACTGCTTTGAAAATATTGCTCCTATAATAAAATTTAACTCTGAATTAAATAGCTTGCATTAGTAACGTAAAATTTCACATTCTTCTTTTCTTTTAAATTCGATACTACTTAGGTAGAAGAATATAAAATACACACTTTTCTACTTGTTTATTAATAATTTGTTTATTAATTTAGGAACTTTTACTCGCACGTTGGAAATTTAACAAGTTAATTGAACTAGGCACGTATGTCATTTCCGCTTTTTAAAAGATTAATCAATTTTAAATTTTCATCCGATTCTGAATTGCGCATAAAAATTGATTGTATATGATAAAAATATCGTATATTTTTTTAATATTATTTCAAAGATTAATATTTAATAAGTGCACTGAAAATCAGCATAAATACTTAAGAGCAGTCTCAACAGAAAAAGCGAAAAGTGTATAAAGTGACCGAAAGGGAATGCGTTATTTTATTCATTTGCTTACTACAAAGGCAAAAGATTTTTCAAAAAACTATGGCTTGTTTGAAAATAAAAAAAAATTATTTAATAAGTAATGCAGGTTTTCCTTTTTGAACTATTTTATGCTGGAAAGAAAATTATTTTTACTGTGTGTCAAAATCCTTATAACTCTAGTTTTTAAATATTTTTGATTCCTGTCAAGTTTGCTTAATTTTATCAAAGTTGCTTAAAATCTAATAAATTATTTATGCGCAAAATACATTAGTTTTTCATGTTGTATTTGCTTTTAAAAAAGTTCTGTTGAGATATCTTTTTAGATACCATCGGAAGCACAATTTTTGACTGTAGAAGTATTTACGCGCTCTTTATTTGTTGATGTTTATATACCATTTTCGAATATTAAAATGTATTTTTTATTTCCTTAAATTTGATTAAGGGATTCTTTAATGAGATAAAAATGTTTGAATATCGGCTTTAATAAATCGAAATATGTGTGAGACATTTAATGTTACTTTAAATATTAAGATGGCAATAAGTAACAATACTGAAATGTTAAGTTTCATTTTTTATTGAAGAATTTGCAAGGTTTGAGATGTAAAGATGTATTATTTATTCAAAATAAATTAATTATGTATTTTAAAATATATTTGGCATAATTTTAAAGCGAAGTAGAGATCCATGCTATCGTTAAAAATTATTTGGTTTGGTTGGTGCTTTCAGTGTAAAACCATATTTGGCTGAAGAACCCTAAGTATTCATCAGTTTAAAAATATATCAAATTATTGACTCAGAAATTTGCGTATCCGTAATCTAGACGTAAGGTAAAGAATGGAAGAAAATGGCAAGTTTATTGGTACAAAAGGAGAGGGAGTGACTGAGTGAATATTAACGTCGCACTGTTCAGCTACACAAGGGCTTTTGTCGACGGACCTTGTAATTTTAAACCATGGTCAAGTGACGAAGAGGACACCTGAAAAAAAAGGCACCCTTCTCTCCTAAATACTAAACCCCACCAACGGGAGAACGTTTGAGCTCTCGACCGATTTAACGTTAATTGACCCCTACACGGTGGGTCTCCTGTGGTACTGGGCTCAAACTCATAACATGCCATCCACGAGTCCGTTACCTTGACCACTAGGCTACCGCGGCCACAGGTCCAAAAAGAGAAGGGCCAAAAATGGAGGAAGATTACTAGAACATCTTGGTTTCTGAGTGTTTCTCTATTGACCCAAATCAGTTAAAATCCTTGAAGCGAAAAACATCCCTCGCGTACCTTCGGACCTGAAGGTGACAGGGTTCTCAAAAAACCATCAAAATGTCGATATTTTTTATTAGCTCATATGATACCTCGAATTATTCTAAACATCTCTGTAAAATTTCAAAGCTTTATCTGCAATTTTTATTAAGTAACGGGACAATTTTTGATGCAGGACAGCAGGCTAAACAAAACTGCCACGTCAACTTTTCAGATCGTCTGCTAGGAAAATGCCTGATAAAACATGAATTAATTGTTTTTCTACCGCGTGCAAATAAGTGATATATACAGTACAAATCATTTCAAGAAGGAATTGTGCAATTCATACAAAACCTCTAGTTTATGTATTGTTTATTGAAGAGCGAATGGACTTGATCAAGTCTAAATGTTGTGTGTTGTTTTTGTGATATTATAATGAATGAATCCCCGAAGCACAAATACTAAGCCTCATTTTAATGACCCTAATAGATAATTAAAGATATAATTTTCAAGACGAATAGCAATAAAATTTAACAGCAAAACTCTTCCATTTTTATGTATTTAAATTCAACACAATTATGAATAAATATCTTAAGATATTTATTTAAACAAATGTAAAGATTAAATTTTTCGATTTTGATATATTTTACCCATAAACTTTTATTTATAATAATAAAAGTTTTGCATTTGGAGGGTTTGCTGGATTTTCCTTTCATTTGTGTACAATATTCAACATGCGAAGGCCTTTTAAAATAATGGAAACAAAAAATAATGGTACGAAAATTTTTGTACATGCTATGCATTATTTAAGTTGTAAAACTGAGCATCGGATTAGCTCTCAGATGTGTGTATTTATTTTTTTTATAATTGTCAAGGTAAAGTTTTATGAAATATTGATCTTTCATTTGTGTTCTTTTATATATTCATTATACCAGTATACTGTTTAATTGTTCTACATTTTCGCAGTTTCTTATTAGCAGTATTTCTTCTTAAGCAATTTTAAGTATAAGCTAATTAACAATTCATAGAAGTTTCAGACTATTCGATGAATATTATATCATGTTATTCATGGAATAAAAACTTCAAACTGATGTTTCTCCTTGTTGAATTTTTGATTATATACTATCATTCAAAATCCTAAATGTTTTTGGTAATTAAAGCAGAGATGTAAAGTTTTTTATAAATATTCTGAAATATATATCCTTTGTTAAACTGTGTATGGTATTAACTTTAAGACGCGTTGTAATTTATTTTTAAAAATTTCAAAATCATAACTAATATTTTTTTGATAATTTTTTGTATGTTTCACAATGGAAAAATTAATATCAAATTAAAGATCAGCAGCTGAAAAAACCCATTTTTAGTTTTATGTAGTATATTATAAGGTACTTTAAAAAAATTTGAAATAAAATATACATATTTAAAAAAGCCTAAAAGATTGAAAAATGTTTTAAAATTTTAAAGAAAACTAAATTTTACAAACATTTTGCAATAAGTGTGAAATTTTTTATATGGAATTATTATTTAATAGACCTTTATAAAATACAATTTTAAAACCAAATTTCAAATATTAAAAATAAAAAAAAATGTTAAAGATGGTACCATGTTGTCTTAAATGATGCAATTTAGAGAATGAGTAAGTGAGTGAATATTAACGTCGTACTGTTCACCTACGGGAGGATTTTTGGTGAAAGACCTCGTATTTTTGACGATGACGACCCTCATCTCATAAGTACCACACCACACCAACGAAAGGTTGTCTGAGCATTCGACAGATTCAACGGTACTAGGTTCTTCGTCGATATTAGGCTCGAACTGATGACACACCGGTGACTAGTCTGACATATTTAGAGAAAAATAAGCTCATAAGCATTTTTTTTAAAAGCTTTTATTTAACTTACAATGTATGTATGTAATTTGTTCGGGTGGAATCTTGCAACTCAATTTTCAAGCTGATATCTTCATCGCATTGAGCTTAAATTTTGTATACACATTTAGTTTGGATAACAATGCATGTTTTGACCATTTATATTCCGATATTGCAATTAATTCAAAAGATATTAATAAAAAAAAACTTTAAGAAACTAGTTTTGGGTGCCAACTTCGATATGTCTGCATTGTTGAAATAGTGTTATTGTTACAAGAATGACAAAAGTTGGCGTCGAAAATCGGTTTTCAGCCAAACTGGAATTTCATAACCTTGCGCTATTGACGATATTAATTAACTTTGTCTAAAAAATAATTACATTGTTACAACGTAAAAATAATCTAATTTCTACAACGTATACAATTTTTTTACAAATTTCTATCTATTTACTTGGATTTAAATTAAAAAAAAAGTAGAGCTATTTTTAGAGTAGATTGGTATATTGTGTACCTTTCTCAACGCTGCCAAGTTAAACTGAGATGGTGTATTGTAGAAATTCTTTAAAAATTTATCTAACTTTAATCTATGAAACTCAGACAAAAAATAATTACAGAATCAGAAAGATCAGTTATTTCGTCCCGATACGGTACAATGTTTTTTACAAAATAATAATTTTTGTATTTCTTACGATTTTTTTTAAATAAGTCAAAATCGATGCGTTTTTATGAAAATAATGTCTAAATTATTGTGCATGATTTTTTTTGTTTAAATGAATCGACATTCCGTACTAAAACAGCTCATGCTTTGCTTTTTTAGAATCAGTCATTTAAAAAATAAAATGTCAAAAACTTTTTTTTTCTTACGATTTTTCAAAAAATACTCAAAATTTTTATTAAACATTTAATATCTTCGTCATTTATGAAGAAAATCTCATAAAACTTTTTTTCGTGTGTAGGACAATATTACCCAAGATCTGTACGAAGATTGAAAAAATTGCTTAAGAATTACGGATCTAAGAAAAAATTGTTTTTTTTCGCCTAGTACCCTAGTTTTGCGAGAATTCATTTAGCTAGACTGTTCGAAAATAACCTGCAAACACCTAGCAACAATAATGCATTGAATGAGATGAACAGACTGAGAAATCTGTCCAGAGATAACTAAAAAGTGAAAAATAAATTAAAAGTAAAAAAAACTTTTTAAAAACAAGCTTTTATTTAAACGCGCTAAAAAGAATAAAATAAATATTTCTTTAAAACTTTTTTTACTATCAACTTATAACGTCATTAAACAATTTATATGATATAAAAGCTTGTCGTGAGATTTACCTCTGCAAATAAACAAGTAAATTAAATAACTTGATCTGATTGATTTTAATTTTTAAAAATTTCAAACTAAGTAAATAAGAGTACTTTAATCTCGCGACGAGCTTTTATATCATATAAATTGTGTAATGACGTTATAAGTTGATAGTAAAAAAAGTTTTAAAGAAAAATTTATTTTATTCTTTTTAGCGCGTTTAAATAAAAGCTTGTTTTTAAAAAAGTTTTTTCACTTTTAATTTATTTTATAATGGATTGAAATAATGTTACACTACATATATTTTCAAGAAGTTTATTCCCTAAGGAAATAATTATTTACTGTTGGACCCCGATTTACCGAATTCCTATTTAACAAATTTCGCGATTTAATTATACTTTCTTTTCCCCGATTAAAATAAAGGCAAAACACCTCTATTCAATGTATAATAAACTTCGAATTAATGAATTCTTTCAACGGTAGAATTTTTATATTAGTTTGAATTAGAAAAAATTGGATTTCTTATCAAATAACATATTCTTTTTGAGCAGAATAGAGAAATAAACCTTTCTTGTTAGCAGCAAATTTCGACGGGTAAGGGTGCAATCACTTATTAGACATTACAAGTGCAGTTGAAATATAAGTATAACCTATCGCATGAGTTTTGAATAGGAAAAGGAAGTGACTTTCTTATTTCATCCCCCTCCACAACGCAGGAGATATTTTAGGAGTTTTTACCAGTTGCTCTCTTTCTTGAGAAAAGGGAGGTTCCTTAAGCGTACGGTTTTGTATAAAATTTTGCTTTTGAAAATTTATGAAGCTGAGGAAATTGTTAATTTATTGGAGCCAATGAATAGTGATTCTGACTGAAAAATTCGTAATGAAACTATTATCAATACCGTTATATCTTTTAATGTTTTACATTGTTCTGAAATAGGGAAAACATACCTCATGAAGCAGAATGTATATCGTACGCTATTTTTTTTCTCTACAAAATTTCGAAAACGAACTCTTTCGAGTCAGAAATCAAAATGAATTATCTATTAGTCAATATATAGAATCCCAAATTAGCTTACGAGTAGTAATTCGCTAATAGTATTTTTAGCTACTGAGTAAAAATATGTAATTTCTAACAATTGATATTTTATATGTAGTTGCTTATTATTGATTTTCCAATAGGTAAGTGCAAACAATTTCTATCTTTTGGAACCAAATATTACAAAAAACCCCGAATTAACGAATCAAATGTTTTGTCATGATGAATTCGTTGAATTGGGGATGACTGCGTGTGCGCCTGTGTGTGCAAAATTACTAGAACAACATAGAAGAAATTCACTTTGATGAAAAATTAAATTAAAGATATTTATGATTAAGTGAAATTAAAGTTCAGAAAGTAGCAAGGAGAAAGGCATATTGCACTCCTACCACAAATCCTCTTAAAGCAGGTACTGAATGAAATACCCCCGCCTAAGTTTAAATTTTCAGTTTATGAAAATGGACTGCGGTAATGCTCTTTTCTATCACGTCAAAATACGTTCCACTGAGATTCTGCGACTAGCCCTTCAGAGGAAATTCCAATGATACTCCTCAGCCAGTAAGTCTCCATTCACATCGTGTATTCACGCGTTTACTCTCCACAGGGATATATAATATATATACGAGGGTGGTCCCAGAAGTACCCGACCCAACAAATAAAACACAAAAATTTTGGAAAAAATATATTTATTTTTCATTATAATCTCCTTTCAGCTCTATATACCTTTCCCAGTGGTGTTCAATTTCTCGATACCCTTTTGTAAGTACTGCTTTTCTCCTCAAAATAGCCATTAACTGTTGACATCATTTCTTCATCGTTGGAAAATCTTTGACCACTGAGCCATTTTTTCAAATTTGGTAACAGGAAATAATCCAAGGGGGCTAAATCTGGTGAATAGGGTGTATGAGGTAGAAACTCAAACTAACCTATTAGTTTTGGCCTTTGTAATAACAGATTTGTGAGCAGGCTCATTATCTTGATGAAACATCACTGTCTTCTTACCCAAACGAGGCCATCTTTGCCTGATTTCTGCGCTCAAACGTTGGAATAAGTTTGCGCAATACTCCACGCTGATAGTATAATCCTTTTTCAATATAGTAAATGAAAATTATCCTTCGAACATCCCAAAAAACCGACACCATGACCTTGCCTGTATATGGAGTGGTCTTTGCCTTCCTTGGAGTCGGTTTTTCCTTTTTCAGTTCATTGTTTTGATTGTTATTTTGTCTCGTGTATGAAGTGGTGGGCCCATGTTTCATCCATGGTTATGAAACGGCGTAAAAGTTTTGCTTTGTTGCTGTGAAACTTCGCTAAACACTCAATTGAATTATCTTCACGGCACTGTTTTTGCTCGAATGTGAGCAAACGTGGCACCCATCTTGCACACAGCTTTCTCATGTCCAAATTTTCATATAATGGTCGATATACCGCACTTTTTGTAATGCCTACTATGTTTGTTTGCGTTCTTTCAGTCGACGGTCATTTAGTATCGCTTTGAGATTTTCTTCTCCATTTCTGGGGTTGTAACTTCATTTGGTCGACTACTGCTATTCTCACCTTGCTGCTTAAACTTTGCTACTAATACTTTACTGATGTAAACGAAGGAGTGAAGACCAGTGGCTGAGTGGTAGTGCATCGTGCTTCCACACCACAGGTCCGAGGTTCAAATCTCGGGCTAAGCAAGCTCGATTCAGCCTTTCATCTCTTCAGTGCAGATAAATGAGTACCAAGCTTACTTCAGAACTGAACACTAGGGGCTTCACGTCAGACTGACCACCTGATCGGAACATCTGCTCATGCACCTCAAGGCCAAAGGTCACGTATACTGGTATGGGCAAAGTAGACCACGGGCTGTTGCACCACTGAGTTAAGTTAAACGAAGGAGCAGACTCACACTGTGTAGAATCTTTTATTTTGGTTGGTCTCAGGCCTTTAAAATAGAAGTTTTGTATCACATAACGATGGCCGAAATGACTTCATCTAGCCCTCTTCAAATTAACTTCTTGTAATTATTTTTCTAATTCTTTGGGACGAAACTGTCATAATCTTAATCCTAATCTAATTGCTCGCGCGCATTTGCAACCAATCACGACTCTTGTTAGAAAAGAGTCGTACGATCTTCACCGCCAGTATAAAAACCCAGAGCCCTTGGTTTTCTACCTCTCTTTGTGCTTTGCCTGCTCGCCAACTACATGTATTCGTTCCTGCTGCTTTCGCTCGTGTGCTTTTGTGTTGTTAGAAGCTATATTTAAAATGAACTGTTGTAATGTCCTGGTCAGAAATAATAAAAAAGAGTTTCAAGTATCAAGACTCCTTCAATATACCAAGACTACAACGTAAAATGTAATAAACAACAAAAATTCCAAGCAGCCCAGGATATAACATATATATATGGCTAAATCTATTCTATCATGACTATAGTTATCTTAGGTATATAACTATTTTTTGTATATTTTTGCAATGTATATATATATATACTTGAACAACAAATTACATTTCTAATTAAACTATTAATTGCAAAGTACTCTATTTGCATTTAAAAAGCATTCCATGCTCCTTAATAATCCCTTATTATTATTATTGCATTAACAACTCTTTCTTTGCTGTTTTCCAAAATAAACACGAAGTAGGATATGACAAATTTTGTTACAATATATAAAACTGTGTAATTGTGTATACTATGATACAAAAAATAACATTAAATTTTTTTCTTTTTAAAAAAAGTACATTTTAGCTATGATTATTTTTCTTCATATTAACTTTTTTCATTTAAATTTCCTGGCTTAAAATGGAGAACTTTACTGAATTTTCGAATTCTTAAAATTGATATAGAATGCAATTAAAATGCTAAAATGCTCACTTTAAACTTATTTACCGAATGTTAGATACATTTCTATTTAGAAGTAAATTGAATGGAGAGAGAAAATAAAAATACATTTATAATAGGATATTTAAATATTTATGAAACAGAAATTTTGAAACAATTGTTAAAGGAACAGCATACTGTCTCCATTTCAGTTCTCTAAAAGAAAAGCTCAAGTTTGTATAAAAAAACTCCCTTTTTTAAAGAAAATAAACGGCTTAACATTGAAATTTTGTGAATTAAAATATTTAACAAACATAAATTATTAAATAATTTGCAATAAATTGAGGAAAATATTTTAGTGTCATTTTTTTAAACAAAGGAACTCTTTTAAATCTAAATAATTCAATAAAGTTCAATTTTATTTTTATTTTTTCACCCACATATACTTCTGTGCTTTAGATAAAATAGATAAATCAATTTAATGAAAAATTTCTCTTCCCTTTTCTTTGAAGCCTTTGTTAGTTTTGTAAGGCGGAACGAGATCTAATATTGCTTTTTCGGTAAACACGAAGTTTCAGCGTTGAAATGATTACAAATATTGATACTTCTCTGGTAATATCATGAAATACGTATATGTTTCTTATAACAAATACTTGAAAATGAAATTTTAAATTGTATGTAAGATATAACTCTTGAGGACACATTCAAAACTCATTTCAGTTGTCATCTTTCAATATTTTGCATTTTTTCAAATTGATATCTATGCAAATCTTCAATCACTTTGAATTTCAAAATCTACTCGATTTGTTTTTAGTGTTTTTATTCTCAAAAAAATATATTTTCATAATATATCGTAAGTTAAATCATAATTGTTATGAACAAATATTTATTTAAAAAAGTAATTAACGTAAAAGTAATCGCTAAATGCGTAGTATGAGAATAAATTTTAAAGAAACTGATCGGATCTTGATACATTCCAAGTGCCATTTATCAAAAGGTTTGCAAAATACTTACATCATTCTGAAATTTTAAAAATTACTCTCATAAACTGTAAAAAATTTTTATTTAGGCATGAACTTTTTATTTTGTTTAGATACAACAAATATTCATACGTCGTTACCAAAATTGTATTTTTAAACTGTACGAGTTCACTTTGTTTGATTTAGACTTATCAAATATTAATAATCTTTTACCACAAACCGTAATTATATATAATTGCAAAAACACTTGGAGTTATTTGTAAGGAAAGTGATTTTTTTCTTTAATTTTCAAAACTTATATTGCATTATGAAATAACACTACATTAATAAATTTGATAAAGTACGGTTTTGATAAGAATTGGTATAATACATTCATTACATATGAAATAATCAGGGGTTTGATCCGGAACTGAACCGAAAAAAAAATATCGGTTTATTTCTTTTCGACATATTTTCAGTCATTTTGTTACTGTATCCAACGTATCAATATTTTCTCATTTAAAACCAACCATGTAATTAACCTCATTAAATTTGCATTGCTTCTCTACTTTCTATTTTAATGTTTATTAGTACTTTTCCGTCTCAGTTTTGCATAAAACTACTTGCAGAAGGCATATTTAATTCATTTGAATGAAATAGAAGTAAAAATGATTTTCTAAGAAAAATATCAGTCTGAATTATATTTTTCGCATCTTAGCATGCAAACATCCACGGATATTTGTACATATATTATTTAGATAGACAAACCAGAATCATGAATCTAGTTGTAAAATGCAATCTTGATAACGGAAACAATGCCAATGCTTGCCGTTCTATGTTTACCACTCGTATCGTACATGCTGGTTAATAGTATCAATTCACATAGTGTACTAATTAAAAAAATAATAAAATCATTAAAATTTTGATAGAATTATATTTTTATATATAAGAGAATTATATTTTTAGTGCAAATCAGAATGTACATAAAACAAAGGGATTTATTCGGAACTGAACCGAAAACCGTTATTTTTGGCAGAACAAACAGAACTGAACCCATATATATATATATATATATATATATATATATTTAAGTTGACCAGGATCGAACACCGGATTGAAAAAAATTACAGTTTGAGGCCCTGGAAATAATATTTCAGTGCGAAAGGCTTCTTCCATTTGTTTGGGATTTAATTCCTTTTTACAGATTATTTTCACAAAATTTACCTGTTTAAACACCTATATTTATTTTCAAAATTTCTTGCTATAATACTTTTATTTAAAACAAAAAATAATGATAATAATGAATCATGGGAAATATATCGTTGATATGCATTTTAAAATAGGCTTCAATTCAAGAGTCTGTTACTGATTTTTAATTATGTATATAAATCATTCATTGTAACAAAATAATAAGTACAATTTTTATTTTTTAAAAATACAGTTATTTCTTTGAAAAATATTATCTCAATATATGTCACAAATCAAGAATATCCATGGAATAGACATGTTTAAATAATACCAGCAATTCATTAAAAATTCATAATTTAACTAAACACAATCAAATTAGGAAATCAAAGTTATTATTTTTCACTTAAGACTTTCAGAATTATAACACGTATTGCACTTTCAAACTCAGTCAAAACTTTAAATTTATCCCATAATTTTAGAGCAAAACAAGATTAAATGCACACATTTTTAGATTAAAGCTTTCAACTATTTGTTTTCCAGCTTCAATATATATACCAAAATTTATTAATGTACTTAGTTCTGGCTTAGGATTGTTTTTTATTTCAAGAATTACTCATCCGGGAGAATTTATATTTTTCGCTATTCAGTGTACGTAGCATGTTTTCTTTGTAGAAAAGAATTATTATTCAAAATCAAGCCCAATAATGTTAAATTTTTCATTACTCCTAAAAATAACATTAAAGACCAAGAATTTTAAAATAAATACATTAGAGAAATGTATAAGTAAGCCGACTTATATGTACACAATTATAAAAACTTTATTATAAATATTTGTTTTTAATATAACATACAGAAAATTTATTTATTTAAAACTATTGAGATACGTCTCTGACCCTTTGTTCATCTTATACTTATCAGTGCGTTTATTTTTCTCAAATAAATTGCAGAGAAATTAAAATTTAACTTCTCCCTGTAAAAAAATTTCAAAGAAAATAAAATACTGAGAAAATTGCATTTAAACAGCTCTGATAATCATTTTGTGAAAATAATTCGCTATAATTTACTGGATGATTATTGTATTTAACTTCAAAGTTATACCATAAACAAGAGTCTGAGCCTACCCACGAATATGTCAATTTAGTCCACACTCTAGGAACTAAAAAAACAGCCGGGATACTTTCTCATTCTGCCATTTCAGTTCTTTGTCCATGTAAGCATTTAAAAAAATACTAATGTTCAATAAAATGTTTGTTACAAATAAAATTTTAATGGGATTAAGATATCGAAACACGTTTGTACTAAATATAGTTTTTTTAAATAGTTTACTGAAACATTATAAATGCTTTTTTTAGGAATCATTACCAATAAATATTAATATTTAATTAAAAAATATTTTTAAAAAGTTATCTTAAATTTACAAAAATTACAACTGTAAGTGAAATTTTAGCAATATTTTTGAAAAAAATGTGAAACAATTCGGGAAAAAGCAATAAACTCTCTCTTATATTAGTAAAATTATTGCTAAAAGAAATTAGATGCATTTATCCAGAGAATGCACTGAAATATTAACGTTTCAATAAATATAAAAATTTTAGTACTGATCGAGTATATATTATAAGCAATGTAATATTTTCTTTATAAGAGACCATTTTTTACCATTATTTAAATAACAGGCTTCAACTCCAAAAATTTTCATACAATAAGAAATATTTTAGTACTTTCTCTAGAAAGTAATACATAAATATCAAGTTCCAAAAGTTTTACAAAAATACATATGTATAATATTTTATCAAACTCGCTGTGATAGATTTCAAACACTTTAAATGTCTACTTCTGGTTTTTCTAATTTCATAAAAATGATTGTAAATTAGCCCTCTAAGCAACGTAGGAAGAAAACAAGGCATGCTTTGTAAAGTCAAAAGATAGCTTTATTCAGTAAATAAAAAACAAAAACAAAAATGTGTTTTAACCCTTTCATTCACAATTTTTTTTTAAAATTTCTCTCAGTTTTAATGTTTTATTAACAATTAAACTATATCATTTAAGGGAATATATTTCATTTTGCCGAATTTTATGTTTACATTTAGAATTTAGGAGTGGGAAGAATACTTCCCATATAGAACCATTCACTGTCATAAAGAAAATTACATTTTATGGGGATTGTTTGTCATTAAAATATGAGAAGCATGTTACAATGCACAAGGGGACATCACATTTTACATTCATGTAGGAGATCCTTTTTTCTTGTCCCTTTCTGTGACATTTCTTACATCGTCTACAGTTGGAAACAATCTTTGGCATATGATTTCCTCACTGGCTTAGCACACATCACCCGTAACTACAAACTTCTTAGCTTGAAAGCTAACAAGACGTCCTTTCCTTTTTTCTTGAGGAAAATTCGTCAATTAACTGACGAGCTAATGTTATACGGAATGTTAGCTGGTCTAATCTTCTATTCTTTCGTTCACTTGTCACAGTATGAAACTATTTATGATGGCAAGGTCAATACAAAAATATAAAGATACGATGCCACCATTTTATGGGTCTTTTTTGGTATCTTTTTGTTTCTTTGATCGAAGCGATCAACCCTTCCCATGACATCGTTATATACAGCGACGGCTTTTGGACAAGGTGCTTCTTCTCTAGTACCGTCTTTTTTTGTCCAATTTACAGATGACTTGAAAATGTGTCATTATTTCTTCTTCTTTTGACAAAATTTTACCTTTAATTAATTTTTTAAAATTATCTGGGACATAAAGTGTGCTCCAAATTTTGCATTTTTTTATTTTACTTTTAAAAAATAGAGGGCAGTTTGCCGTATCTATAGATGCGTTATTTATGAGAATTCGATAAATAGAACGCTAGAAAATTGAATTTTAAAATTGTAAACAAATGTGATGTAACTGTGATTCAGGTAAACTTTCTTCAAAATCCGTATTGTATTTAATAAATATTGTAAAAAACTAATTTTTCTATACAACGAATGTAATTTTTCTGTATTATACGTTCAAATTCATTGAAAATTCTACATTTTTTGTTCAAAAATTATGGAAAATTTAAATGATTAATTACAAAGTTTTAAAATAAATTTTTTTGAAATGTTAATTATTTCTAGTTTTCCATTTATAAATACTCAGTGTAGTTATTAAATTTTAAATCAAGTGGATATAGTACAAAGTGGATCTTGAGGATTATTCTAAATTAAATACACAGCTTGTAAAAAAGACATTTCGTTTTTCCTAACAGCTTCTTGTTAATATTTGAATGTTCATGCCTGGCTCTATATGTTTGTTATTGTTGGTTTTACTTTAAAAAAATAAATATTCATATGTATGAATACAAAAATTGAGATTCTTGAGTTAGAATTTTTAAAAACAGACTTCCATTTAAATTAGACATCAAATTAACTTCTTAAATTCATCAAAGACATTTTCTTTGTGTATTTTATAACAATAAAATTATGTGTAAGGAATTCTGTAATATCCTGTAATGCTTATGTTCAAAGTAAAGTAAAAATACTAAGACTTATAGACATGAAACTTTGGTATTTTAAATGGAAGCTGGTGTGAATTGTTTATAACACTTGTTTATGAAGTAGAGAAAGAGTAATTAAAAATACTTCTAAATAATTCAGAATTTTAAGCTTACAATTGAAAAACTGAAAAATGATACAAAATAATCCAATTATTAATGGTATGGTTTTATATTGTATTAAAATATTATATTTAAAAATTATCGATGAAAATATAACTTTATTTGCAATTTTCTCAAAAAGCACTTTTTGGTGATTCCGGTACACTTTTCTCAAAATCTACTTTGTTATAGTGCTGATATTTTGTATATTATAAAATCCCCAATTTTTCAACAAATTGAATGATTTTTTTTTCAAATAAACATTCACAAATTTTAGATATAGTACAATTTCTGCAAGAAATTGAAAAAATTTTAAAATTAGTGATTTAAAATTTTTTATAAATTTATATTGTAAGCATTCATTTTATTCATTTCATAGATTGTGATGTTTACAATAACTCCGTAAAATTTTATAGCAATATATGCAGTAGATTTAATGCAAAATATACCTAAAGGTAAGGACATGCCTTGAGAATAAAAAAATAGTTATTGTTTAATTATTGCTCATATAGATTTATTTGTAATTTAAAATTGAATTTTTTTACATTAAAAGGTAAATAAATATACAGATAATTCAACTTAAAATTTTTACTTTTGTTGCTTTTAATTTAAGTAAGTGAGAACCATTTAATTTTTGTGCAAAAAAGTTTACTTTTTCTTGTCACAGACGTCTCAGTTACGTTACTGTTCTTGAAACGATTTTATGTGTATATTTTTATTCAAGTGGCACTAAATATAGAAACAATTATTCGTTCATATAATCCTTAAAAATCATGCTTCTAAATGTAGTCAATGTATCAGAACTTTTTAATTTATACTGAATTTTTTTACATGAATTTTTTCTATCTTTCCCTTTAATTACATTAAACATCAAATTTAATTTTGATATCACGAACTTCATGCATACCAGCTATTACTTAAAATAATTTTTAATAAATATTTACTACTAGCAAAATGCACACAAATGCAGAAATTAATTAAATGTTTTAATACATTTTTTTATATTTATTAACGTAGATAAAAAAATATTAACCGCGAAAAGATTTATCTGAACAGGATTTTGAGTTTATAGAAATAAAGATTGCGCTTGCGATGATATTACAAAACTAGACACACATGTCTTAAATGTATTGAGGAAACATAAATTATAGAAAGCTATCTAATTATTAAACAAAATAATATTTATTGAGTGGCAAACATGGTGTATAAGCAAATATTAATTTATTTAAGGTATCCGACTATTTTAAATGGCCAAATTTAGTTAACCCTTCCATGAGCCTTGGAAAGAAAGAGATTACTTCGCATCTACATGATCTGACAAAATATCCATGTGGAAAGCGCAAAACCCATTTTAATATATTGGCGTTGCTATTACAACGATGGGAAGACAGATCCCCGCTTCAGTATTGTGATACTGCACACATCAAGGATTTCAATGCAAAAAACCCAAACATAAGAATTTTTTTTTAAATCACATTATTTACACAATTACGATCAAATGAAATAATATCAGTATTTTTTGCTAAAATTTTGTGCTCTGATACATTAAGACAAAGAGAGAAATATAAATTATTTTATAAATGATACATTTCAAAAGTCCCAGTTCAGACTCTGTACAGAAGTTTGGTTACAAACAGGCAAAATATTATTATAGAAGTATTTTTTCATAAAAGAATAATTCTTTAAACATATGTCATTTTCTTTCGTTTTACTCAAACAATTGCATATAAATAATTATTTTTGTAAAAATATTCCTAAAAGGATTTTATGTGTATATTTCAGTTTACAGCTGACATTTAATATGATAACCATTCTTTTATACACTCTTTAAAAATCCCATTTTCTAACCTTGCCAGTCATAAATGTTTTTAAGAAGTAATTTGAATACGTATCATAATGCTGGGCAGAAAGTTTTCAATGTTTAATGAAGTAGTGAAGTGCTGCCCAATAAATCTGGGAGACAATAAAATTTCAATAGCAATTATCAACTAATTTAAGTAATTATCTTAAATTTCAATCACTAAATCAAAATACTACAGTCTTAGGGAATAATATTCAAAATATTTGAAGACTAAAACATTAAAACACATTTCTCAGAATTAAATTTAAAAATGTCATTACTTGTGCACAAAGGATTCAATGCACATGTTTAAGTACATAAAATGATTGCTTATATTTAGTCCCTTTCATTCCGAACACGAACTTATTATTTAAAATTATTCCAAACATAAACACTCATTCAAATATTATGTTTATTTTTATTACAAAAGAACTTAATCTAATTTAAGCGAATAATAAATGAGTACAATGAAATTTCTATATGTTTCTAACTTGAACTAGAATTAAGATGAGAAACGAAATTAATATAAAAGTTAGATTTCAGTTCTTACTATTCATTTAAAAATTTTATTTCAAATTTTCCATTCCCAGTGACGTTTTAAATAATTAAGTATATTTTTAATTAGATTAAAAATATTCTTTGTAAGTGCAGTTCTTTAAATTGATAACACAAGTAAAATATATAATCATTCTTTTTTTGATAAAGGCTCAGAAGTAATTTTAAATTCTCTATTACATGCAAGCAATGCGTTAAAATTAAAAATATTTAATTTTTCCTATTTCAATAACTTACTTGTTTATTTAAGATTATAAAGCTAAGGGCTGTAAGTTGTTTCATATTTTTGTAGTTTTAATGTTCGTACTTATCTTATAAAATACATACAATTACTATCTCATTATTTTGTAAAATTTTTATGACATCAGACAATTTCGCTGTTTTCATTTGAAAAATTTCACATTCAATTAAAATACTAAAACATACATTAATGAATTATTTCCCCTGTTTAAATTGAATGGATTTGTTAACTGGGGATAGAAGTCTAAGAATGTATAAGGAACAATTATTTCCAATGATTCCGGAAATATATCATTTGTTAAAATAATCAATTTCTTTCCATTAAAAATAATGATGATGTTCTAATTTTTTTAAATTTATAACTTAAAAGCTTTATAAAGCTTAATACTTCATATACATATGAATGACCATTTTATTAATCGAATATTCATAAATGATCAATTTATTATGAATGTCCCCAAGTGTGAATCAATCATCTTGTGTGATAATTCTTTTACATGCTTTTCTTCAATCAGTGTAAAAAGAAAGTTTAAATCTTTTTTTTTAATAAGTTTTAACCAATGAGAAAAACAGAAAACAAAAATAAATTTTCAAAAAAGCAAGTTTTTTGCGTAGAGATATTCTTTTATTTTATAAAAAAAATATTTTTATTTCTTCAAAAATATTTTTTATAAATAAATAGGACACATTTCACAAAAGATATTTATAAAATATTATTACAAATCTGTATTTTTAGTTATAAAAGTATTAAATTTTTTATAATGTTTTTAAAATACTAGGAAAAATTTCATTATTGCATTATCTACCTAGTATTCAATGTATATACCACCAAAAAATAAATTTTAACAACGAAATTTCAATGGCTTTTAATAATTGTTGTAGTTAGATATGTATTAAGAGTCTAGCGACTGAGAGTGTATTAACGTCGCACTTTAAGTCAACATGTGGGGTAATGGTGACGAATCTTGCAATTCTGACGGCATCAGAGCTGGAAACCCATTCCCCTAACTTCAACGATAACGAGAATTTATAAGATTAAACGAACATGCCAACTAAGCTACACAGTGGCTGTATTGTGAATCAAAACCAAAATTGTGTGCCTTAGTTATACATGTTCCAAGACTTTAATTTGTCAATGTTAATCAAATCATATTTAAACTGTAATATTTACACCTTTGTATGACTTCATTCAAAATGTTTTATTATTTTTTTAAGACTGAAAAAATACGAACTCTTTCAGTAATAAAATCACCTTTTAAAATTATTTCATATGATCAACGTATTTTTAGAGTTATTGTCAGCTTGCGAAATCTAACATTACATTCCACTTTGCGTAAAGCAAAAACTTTATTAGTAATTCTGAGTATATTTTTATTTATCGAAGTTATCTTTAATGCATAAATCATTTATTTTCTAAATATTTTGTAACTTGTATATAAATACGTAATGCATCTAATAATACAATTTAAAAAAAGTAATTAAAAGTCAAAGAACAATTTTTTTGTGTGGAAAAAATGCTATTTTTATATTAATTAAAAAATAATAAATCAACAAGATAATTGTAAAGAATTCTAAAATGCAAACTGAAGATAAATCTTTCAAAATGACAGATTGAAACAGACGTAAATGAACATTTGTATTTAAATAATTTGATCGAAATATCCTACATAGATTTTCAACGTAGTCTTTGTAGACTTATAAATAGTACAATTCCAGTGAATTTTACAAATTATGTTCGTAATTGTATTTTTAAAATAAATATTTACATTTCTTTCAAAAATTAAATTTCTTAATAACTTAAATTTTTTGTTGAATATTTTAAATTTTCACAATATTCAAATAAAATCAGCATACAACAGCTATACCATCATTTAAAGGATTGCTGAAACAATATAAATGCGAATTCTATTAGTTTCACGAAAAGTGACTTATCTCAAAATACAATATTTGAGGTTTCAATTTAAACAAATGATAAACATGTAGTCAATGTTAGTCCATTACAATTTTCAAATGATTCCTTCTCTTTCTCTCTCTTTCTAAATTTTAGTTTTGTAACTTTAAATTCGAAAGAATTTAATTTTATTTCTTTCTTTCTCTTGCTGAGTAACTATTTTATCAAAGCAGGTTCAAAAATTGCGTATTTTTTATTACGTATTTCAAATCTACATTTTTAAGTTAAAATATAAAAATAAAACTTGTAAAAGTTTTTATTTTAAAAAAAAGTACTAAATCATAAAACTATGAACATAAAAAATATGTAAATGAAAATATAAACAGAAACAGTACTGGTTGCACAGCTAAAATGCATACTCGTGGAAATCGTGGTTTGCGTAAATTTTCATACACTTACGTTGCCCGTGGAAATCGCAGAATACGAGACAAATTGAGCAGAGTTAAAAGACAAATCGAAATTTTCTGCAATCTAATTAAATTTTGCGAGAATTTAAAGCAAAAGAATACGATATATAATCTTAAAATAATCACTCGCTTAAACTTTTTAAAATTAAATTCTTTAAAAAATTTAGTAAAAGGCAGTCATAAAAGTGTAACTCTTATTTATTAGATCAAAATTTATATCAGAGTGTATATTTAAAAGGCTTATTAAAAGGATAATCTCATTTTTTTTTCTTTACTTATAGTTTACAAATTCTATTTACTTCAATACACCGCAGTTTCTAAACATTTTCTGTCTGTATTAATATTGTTTGTTAGGTTTTAATAATTAGAAAATATATTTATGTAAGTTTTCTGTGATGCATTTCTTACAATATAGTGTTTTAACCCAATTAATTATTATAAATACTTTGATGACGGGGGGATTTTTCAAATTTACTCCTCATCTATTATATTATTTTAATTATTTTTAATTATCAATTTAATTTATAACTTTTTTTTTGCAAAATAAGTATTGGAATTCAGGTTACATATTTTCCACTGGGTACCGTCGACAAAATTTTAAATTACAAGAAAAAAATATAAATTTTCATATAATGAAACTTAAATTTAAAATCAATTCTATAAAAATAAAAACATTACTTTTTTTTCTCAATGATTAAGTTGTATTTTCTTGCTGAATGTTAACAAAGCATTTAAAATTATTGTAAAAGATGAAAAAAAATTAATGTGGGAAAGAATTTTTGTCGAAGCCTTACGGATATATATTTTCTATAGCTTTTGTCTGTGCAAAATATTTTATTTGCTTTTTTTATTTCATATTTAATGACTGTAAATCATAAACAGGGAACATGTTTGCAGGAAATAAGACCAAAAAACAATACTTTTTAACATAAAATATAAAAAAGTATTGTTTAAACGAAAATTTTCGAAAATATTTTAATTAGTGGAAGCATTTAAAAGGATACATTTTTAAGTGAATTCTGTAAAATCAACCATAGGAAATTCATTCAAAGATAAAAATGCATTATACATTCAATAGAAACGTTCTTGCGATGTTAAGATTACATACATATTATCAACAATATCTTAAGAAATTTCTTATAAGATGAAAAAATGATTTTTTTAAATCTTTCAATATCATTGTTTTCATCATCTTTTTCTGCGGAAGACTGTTATTCCCTTTAAATAAAAATACACTTCATATACTTCTGATTTTTTTTTTTTTTTTTTTTTTTGTAAAAAAAGACTTTTTTAGCTCGAAAAATTTTGCATTTTCTGTATAGTTCCTTCTTGACTATTCTAATGTTACTGATTTTCTTAAATTTTTATAAATAACTTGAACTCTTGTAATATTGTAATAATACCACCTCGAATACATTCTGAATGCATCTTAGAATAATTCTCTGATTATAACATATATTTATGTCTTACATTTGTAAACACAAGACACAAATATATATTATAAACTGAAAATTATTCTGAGATAAATTGTTTTACTTGTCTCTATATTGCAATACTGAGAAATAGCTCATAAAAGTTTATTTGAATATTTGTGTGTGTATCTGCGGATTTATTTTTATAATTCTTGAAAATATGTTTGAAAAAAGCATTTTAACAAAGAACCTATTTCGAAAATAATTAAACTTATTATAAATGAAAGTTTAGATATTTTGCATATTTAAGAAAATTTTTGATTTATTAGACAAATTATTACATGTCAGTTAAAAGACAGTTTCATCAATCACAGATTAGAACTCCTTTTTTTCATTTCGAAAAGCTATAATTTGATAAAATAATAAGTAAGTCACATACAATTACATAAGAATTTTAAGTACAGAAAATGTGTGTGTGTGATATATTCTAATTGCAAAATTTCGAAACTCTTTACATTTCGCAAACTTAATAAATTCAAGAAATAAAAATTCATATCATATACTAAAGAATATGTATCATATAATTCCATACTTCTATATTTAATACGGGTTAATTTACAAATTTCAATATTATACGTAATGCTATTACAATCAGTCTCATCTCTTAATTTGATTCATTTCAGCAAATATTCTAAAGTATACTCATATTCTTTATAAACTCATATGCGCATAAAACTCATATTCTTTAAGAAAAATCGACGTCTATTCCTTTTCCAATATCTCTCTAGCCATGTAATCTGTCACACAGCTATTCAAAGACAAGAAAATAAAAAATAAAAAACAATTTATTTACATAAAGAAAACTCAAACATTCCTTCCTTCGGATTCATCATCAAACTTTCTACATTTACATGAATAATGATTCGAAGCAAAAACGAACTTTTACGAAATTCGAGACCATAAACACTTTCTATCCAAGAGTACACTATTGGCAAATACATTGAAGCAAGAAAGTGCGCTTAATGTCCAACATCTGCATAGGTAAATAAATCGGATGGGATGCATTAGCATTTTTCCCAAACGAAGGGACGAACGAGGAGCTAGGAGCGAAAAAGGAATGAATCCCAAAATTACTGATGGAAGATTCGCTTTTTCCTGATCGATAGGGGGAGGGGGAACAGTAGTTTGTTTCATGCCCCCCTCCCAGTAGCTTGACTTTTAAAGATGATGGAACACCTCAGCTGTAGGACTAGACTTGCAGGTCACGTGGTTAGTGGTGTCACCTGGCCGTGGAGGCCACACATTTACCTTGCCGCTTTACGGGTGCTTAGAATTGGCTCACAATCGCTGTTTTGGGGCGAACAGGTATTCATGTTTTCGAAAAATTATTTTTATACGGTCATACAATAAATATAACAGAAGATGAATGGGGAAAAGAGTTTGTGAATTGTGTTTAATAAAAATAGATTAAAAAATTATTCGGAAATGAAAAGTTAAAGTATAAGAGCTTGTAATTGTTCTACTACGAATTTGTTCGTCTAATTAGAATTGGATGGATAAATAAAGTAAAAAACTAGAGAAATCTGTACATATATCACATTAACAAATATGCATTATATATATATATATATACAAACGCACATAAATATACATATATGTTTATATATATATATATACTGCTCACGAGATCGTTTCTCTTCACTGGTTTATCACAACGAAACAAGAACCTGAATATGGTTTTTATGGTACAAAAACACTAATACTATATCTTTAATAATAATCATACATTTTGAATTCTCAGAAATTAGCTTTTCGAAATATTTCCAAATCAAAGATCAATATATATATATATATATTTATGATTTTACTCAAACAAATATCAACTTACTATCTTTACTATGCCCGCATTCAATCATTTCATTTTGAAAACTTTAATGTAATAATTTAAATTCTATAAATGGCAATTAATAAAATTTAAAATTATCATTATTAATTTAAGAGCTATTAGTAAAAAGGCTATTTTTTAAATCACTTTAAATAATTAAAAAGCTTCGCTAAGGGCTAAACAGCTTTTCAGATAATAAATATCGATTGTCTTGAATAAGGAAAGCTTTACTTATTTTCGTAATACCGAGTGTGATGTTATACACAGTATTTAATATTAATTTATCTTTACAACTTAAAATGTGGGTTTTTTTCAAATGGAAATAAAAAAATGTCTCCATAATAATACCCTTTACAAAAGGAAATTATTTAAAGGTATAACATCCAGTAATTGCCCAGTGGATAGAAGATAGTAGCTAGCTTTGCGTAGTATTAAAAGAGCAAATTACTTAAATTGCAGACTTTAATTTAAAGACTTAAAAATTTGTTTCTTTTTATAGATGTCCTATTAAAGGAAAAATTCTGCTTATGAAACATAACTAAGTGTTATGAACTCCATACACAGAAGCATTTGACACTCAAACACTTCGAGAGAATTATTTATTAATAAGCGTGGCATGTGTCTTACTTCTTCTTTTACCCTATAAAATATTCGAACAAAACCTGAACACAAGGTTATTTCAGAAATTTAAAATTCACACATAAATGAAAAGAACAAAGTTTTTTTCTATTTGTTTCGGAGTCAAAATTGTATTGTTAAAGTTTGTGAAATTTTAATTAAACGGTATACATAGTATTATTTTCCTTAAAATATTTAGTTCAAAAGACTAAATTAGGGGAGGAATCAACTCAATTACTAATAAACCATACATTGTTCTTAATTGCCCTGGAGAAACCATAAACAAAAGACAATTAGATTTTCTGCTCCTTAATCAGCTCAGTTCTTGCTATTAATCATTAAATTTTTCAGCCTTGTCACTTTTTACCTAGTTAGAAAAAGGAAATTATTACCTAGTTAGAAATAACTTTTCTTAATTAGTTTTATCGATGTTTTGATTTTTTAAAATTCCTTTTTCTCTTCATTTGAAGTAACAATAGATATGTAGATTAAGCCTTTTTAGATATAAATATCTTACGTTAATTAGCAATCGATATAAATTATATTAATAAAAATCTTTCAGAAAAAAGAAAATATTCCTTTATACATCATAATTGCAAGAACCCGATAGACCTTTTCTTTTAAATTGACATCAAAGCCTGTAAATTTCCGTTTAGCAAATATAGTTTATGTTTCAAATTATTAAATTTTCAAAAAAATTTCTAAAAGTGTTAACTAATGTCTCTAAATTAAAGTATATTTGTATCCATATGTATTATTATATTTTTTATGTCTTTAAAATTCTTTTAGTTTATGCTCCCTTATATTATAAGTGGCCACAGTAGCCTAGTGGTCGAGGTCACGGACTCGTGAGAGGCGTATCATGAGTTCGAGTCTAGTGCCGCTGAAGACTCGCCCTGTATTGCGGCGGATGCACATTAAATCTATCGAGGTTCAAACTTCTTCCCATTGGTTAGGTGAAGATGTTAAGTGAGTATGGTGTCATGGTTCAAAATTACGAGGTTTATCGCTATATAATAGCCCACGAGTATTATCTTATCTCACTCACTCTGTGTATAACACACGTTAGTCTGTTAAGAAGAATGGTATTTTTAAATCATACGATGCATAAACATATGATTGAAATAGAACTTCTTTTCTTTACAGGTTCTAATTAAAAAAGATGTATATGATAAATGAGTATATATATATATATATATATTGCTTTTTTGATTTCTAGATATATTTTAAGTTATAACTCTTTTTTGTCATTAAGAGAATTGAGCTTAGTAGAATATATTTTAATACTATTTGGCATTACCGTTTTATATTTTTAGAATAATTTTTCATTCAGTTTGTTTTCAGATGTGAATACTTCAAATACTTTTTAGCAAAAAATATTTTTTTAAAAATAAGTGATGGTGTAGATTTTGAGGGCAGTTGTCATAGATAGATGCTTTTCAAGAAAAGCCTCTCATTTCTAATATAATATTTTACTACTTTATATAAATGCAAAAAACAAACAAAGGTTTAAAAAAAGGTAAGCATTTTTCCCTTTTGTTTTTTCTGCATCAGTTTGTACTGTAGGCTAAACTTTTTTTTTGCTTATAGAAGAACATATTTCTCACTCAAAGAAAAAAAATAATATTCAAAGAGGTTTGCCGCACAAATTATACGCTACTTCAGAAATAGATATGTGAGAAAACCCTTGCTTTATGCATGAAACTTTACAAAATAGTTAACAAATCTAAAGTAATTGAAGAAACTTTTCCCATTATAATACTGTATCTGCATAATTATTATGTCTAAACTTTGAAAATTCTTTAAATAAATAATCAAAACTTTGAAACTTTAAAAACCGAATAAGGTTAATTTAATTTTCTTAGAAAAAAATACGTATTTGGAAATGAGTCTGATGTATCAAATAATTTGTTTATTTGTATTGAAACCGATTTCAGTGATAGTAGAGCACTCGTAGCACTATCTTGTTCAAAAAGTAAACTCAAAGCACTTATTTGCATTTCAGATGAAAGAATTTTACCTATATTTCAGCTAAGGAAAAATACTAAATTCAGTTTTGTAAAAAAATATCTATTTCTTCGCGACTTTTTAAAAATAATGTTATGATCAAAATAAATATAAAATAATATAATAATAATAATTTGTATTTAATCATCAAATTGTGAACGACTGCAAAAGGGTACAAATTTCAATAAAATAATCATTTAAAGTAAATATCTCTCTGACTTTTATTTTTGAAGATTCAGTTAAGTTGACTTTTTATAAATAAAACCTTTATTACAACCAGCTTATTTTTAATTTGTAAATCAAATAAAACACATTTAGTACTATTGACATTTATGGGTTATAAAAGTTAAGAGACCGAGTTTCAGGCTGAACAAATTGTGAGATTGTCTGGCTCTCATGAAGAATAAATAAAAATATTTTAATTAATAAATAAATATAAAATGTTTTTCAAAAATATTTTACAATTAGAGTTTCATTTAATCTCAACACACAATTCTTATTTAAATTTCACTAATTCCCGTGCATTTAATACTCAGGAATTCATAGTTTCAATTACTCTTGAAAACAAAACTCATCCTTTTAAATCAGTACTTTAAACGAGCAAATTTTTAAAAACACAACTTTCAAAAAAAGTCAGGATTTTTTTCTTTATTATTAATATAGAAATGTCACTCGACACTGCTAATTACTCTCGTTTCAACAGCAAAAAAATAAATTCCTCTTCTAGCACTCACTGAATAAAATAAAATATACTATTTTTATTCTTACTTTTTCGCTTGTAAAAAAGAGCTTATACTTTGATCTCGTTTTCCTCGTCTCTTTATTTAAATGAGGTTTTGGAACGAACATAAGAATGACGTTTAAAAGAGAGAAAAGAAAAATATATCTCAGAGAAACACAGAAAAAAAGTCTTGTCAAGTGTTTGCACTTCCCTTTCCTCTGTTTTTCTTAAGTGTTAGGAAAAAAGTTTTGAATAACATGTTTATGAAAGAGAGAGAAAAAAAATCTACGTAAATAGCATAATATTTTTTCTTCTTTTTTTGTCTTCAAGATAGAATGAAAAACTGAAAAAAAGTAAAATGACAATGATATTCGCTTTTCATCTGAAGTCGAGTGGAATAAGTGGGAATGAATATTTAATGTGCGAAGAAATTTTTTTAAAAAGTATTTATGAACCCTAATACCTTTATACCTGAAAATGAATTAGTATTCATACTTGCAACACTTCAAAAGCGGTATTCTTCGAGGCCTTTTTTTAAAAAGCTAATGCAGCTCTGAAGGGAATAATATTTAGATGTTACATAAAAAATGAGATTTTCTTTTTCCAAAAGTAATGTTTAATTTATAAACATAAATCAGAAATACCACATCAATTGCAAATTACAAAGAGAGGTAAAAAATAATTTGCAGTAAATATCATTTAATGGTTAAGATGTTTGTGTTCAATCTTACTTTAATTTTTGACCTTCCAGATATTTAAATTTAGTTCATAAGGACTTCCTTTATAATTCTCCTTGTTTTTTAAAAAACAAATACCTGTATGAGAATTTATTTATTCAAATTTAACTTTAAATGAAAGAGAATTTTAAAGCATATTTATAGTATACATTTATACCTTATTTTTAAATTAGATGTTTCATCACAATTAAATTCTTCTTAATTTAGCAAGACAGAAATACTTTAAATGTTACCCAATTCGAGAATGAGAACATTTGTAGTATTATTCTTAATTTACTCAATTTTTATTAAAAAATTTGAAAGCATTTATATGTGAAATGTATTGGTATAGCATGATTATCTTCCGTGAATATTCCGTGGTAATTTAAATGTACTCTTTTGTCTTCGATTGAATTTTTCGCAGAAATAGTAATTTATACTACTTTACTTCATTTATGGTTTCCCAAATTTTGCTTTTCGAAAGATCACCGTTTTTTCTGTGTTAATTTTCAATGTACGCGGTGGTTATGAGAATAAATCTAAGTTTAAACTGAATTCCTATTTTAATTGGTTTGTCGAATAGGGGTGACTGGTGACATGGCCCAGTGCCCTTAAACGATTCAGAAATAGGGTTTTTGATTCCCGATTTTTTTTTTCATTCCCGGGAAATTCCGGGAAATTGTCTCACCCGGTTTGTAACTGTCGTTACGAGATTCCCGGAAATACATCTAAATTTTAAAAAATTAAAAAAGCAAGTTATTTTTAAATAATATCACAAATTGTTTTATAAAAGAAAGATATATATAAATTTCAAAATTAATATTCATTTCCATACTGAGCTAAAAATACAAAAAAAAATTAATAGGGTTGCTTACTCATTTTTAAAATAAGAATTGATAAATCATAAGCAATATATGTTTATATCACTCAACCTAATTTGTAATAAATAAATATGCCACACATATCTTTATTTTACAGATGCTGTTACTAATTCGATTTTTTGTTTTTCAACTTTATCATACATACAGAGGAAAATCTTTTTCTTAATAAAAAGTTGTTATTTTTTTAATGAAATTTTGTAATTTTCAGCAAAAATTGTTAACGACATGGGAAAAAAAATATCGCAGTTAAATATATTGTAAATGAAAAATCTCGGGAAAAATACACATTTAAAAATAATTACTCAAATTTATGTTTCTTTACTGACTCATATGCGTTTGAAAATTAATCAATCGAAACTGAATTAATTATTCTTTTAATATTGCTACTAAGTAATAAATATTAATATAAATGCGTGAAAATATTTAGCAGCTGAAGTAATAATTACATACGTTAAAAATACCAATTATTATATTGAAAAGATTTTATTTGTATAACCTATTTCTTGTTTATGGAATTGCTATATTATTGTTACATAAATATAAATAAATGTTAATGTAAAAACCTCACATGAAAGTTTAATTAAGCAAAATAATAAAAATAAAAAGTGGCG
The DNA here is from genome assembly GCA_019973975.1 of Trichonephila clavata. Lineage (NCBI taxonomy): Eukaryota > Metazoa > Arthropoda > Arachnida > Araneae > Nephilidae > Trichonephila > Trichonephila clavata. The sequence continues at coordinate 43,792 of BMAO01024622.1, forward strand.
AGATTGCTTAAAAATATTCTTTCCCAAACAGTTTGGAGGTTCAGTCCCTTCTTCAAATTCTTGATTCAATTAAATAGCTCATAATAAAGACAAGTGACCCAAAAAACTTTTTAAAATATGATTTTATTTTATTTTATTTATTTTATTTTTATTTGATTTCTTCTATTTTCAAATTACTCTTTTGGGAAATAGTGACTAAAGAAACATGCTTATTTCTTGTTTTTCTTTCGTAGCATTACAGTGCGAAAAACGTCTTGGAAAATATCTTTTTGTACTAAACTGAGACTGTTTTTTAACTTTGCAACATTTCTACACATCTGTTACAGTTTTCGAGATGAGAAAGCTTAATTCTATATTTTTCCACCAAAAGGATTTGTAACTTATCTCACCTTATAGTGCATAACAATTAGCGATATTTGCTGAAAATTTTTTTATATTGTACATTGGAAATTAGTTCTGAATTTTGGTTGCTTCTTTAAATTCTATACATTTTTTTAAAAAAATTATCTTTGAACTGTATTATTTTTTATGAACATTTGTTTTATATTTATCCCATACAAAAATATAACAAATAAAAGATCTTAAAATAAACTTGATTTCAAATGTTTTCCAATGTTTCCATCTGACAATCACTGCACTTTGAAATTTATCGTTTTTGAGTTCTTGGTTATGAATTCAACATTTACCTAATAATTATTCTATTCGATTATTTTTATATATAAGAAATAATTTTTTAAAACAAAATTAGCTATAATTTATTGAAGAAGTTAAGTCCTAAACATGACGATTTTTGCATTATATCTAATGATCCAACGCTTATCCCACCAAATCGAAAGCAACGTCAGGTAGAAGTCCACGAAATTTATTGTTGCATGGAGGGCTAGATTAGGCATGTCATCAGCCGCAGCTTTAATAATTATGCTGGTGATGGTACGGGTTCCTTCCGTTCCACCCAATTTTGAGAGAGAATATCCCTTCGAAAAGTTAAGAAGGAAGATGTGAAACACTAATAATTTTTTTAAAAACTCTTTATGATGTTCATATACTTCCTATATTTAAGGTATCCAACTATCCTAAAAATTGTGAATTTTGCCAAAAATTGGCAATTTTTTTATGATTTTGTTTTATTTGTCATTTTATTAGCTTTATAAAAATACCAAGTTTATTCTTTTCCGATCACTAGAACAAAAACTACACGTGTTTTGGTAAAAGCAGATACCATTACTTTAATCAAGATATCATACTTAGCCGTCCATCCGATATAGTGGTTAGTGACGCTGACTGCGGTGCCGTAGGGCCTGGGTACGAATCCCAGAAAAGGCATGGATGTTTGTAAATGTATAGGGTCTTCGCGGCATGGGGTACTCCACAAATAGCCGTCAAGCCGAAAGTCCTCTCGTGAGATTGGTGTTAGGGAAGAGAGGTGGAGGACCTCTGATCACCCCAGCGTTCTCCCTCAAAATTGAGGGGGAACCAAACAAAATCGTACTGTCACCTGCTTGGTGCTTAAAGTTAAGACTAACGACAGGCGTAAAAACCAAGTCCTTAGACGCGATGAATTTCGTGGACCTTGATCTGATGTTACTGTCGATCAGGTGGCATAAGTAACAACAACAACAGATATCATACTTTAAGATGCGTTTTACTCGAAATGTGTGTGTGTGTTTTTAAAAGGGCTTTAACGGGACAGCGATTGCTAAAAAAGTTCTGAAAATAACTAACTGAAATTTTTTGTGTATTTACTGTATAAAATTAAAAGTGTTTTAACCTTTACATTTATCAATCACTGTTTTATTATAAAATTTACAGCCTCTTACGTGAAAATAATCACTGTTATTTTTTAAGCAATTTCATATAATAACTATGATAAAGTGCTCTAGTTTTTGTAAACATTAAAATATCTCTTATCCTGAAGGTCATTTCAAAAATGAATAACATTGCAACACATCAGAGTTAAAAAATTGAAAATTTGTTCATAGACTTTTGGTACAAAATGGGCCCTGTTTATGTTACTTTTTGTAAATTTTTACCAATTTTTTCTCAGTTTAGAAATAATAATTTCTTTTTCTTTTCTTAATTTTAGCATGCTTTTCTCAAAATGAACGAAACAAATCTAAAAACCATAAAAAAAATCCCATTATCTCAATTTTTATAAGAAACAAAAAGTTGTCGCGCAAGTAGTCTCCCGCGCGGATACCTTAGCCCTATTTTTTTTATCCTTTATTTATAATGTCCCCACCTTTTTTTAAAAAAAATATATTAGTACTTGCATAAATAAGACAAGAATAGAGTATTATGAATGCATTTCTAAAAACCAAATTCAATACTTAGCATTTCAAAGAATCTTTGTGTACGTACAAATGTTCCTCTTCTACTTCATTTAAATTGTGAGTACGATATAGTGTGGTAGAAAATCCTGAGATTTGCTTAAAACCGAGTTCCATTTCCTTTCAGTCTTGAATCTGAAAGTAAATGCAACTTGTCAAAATATCCTAAGGCGTATCATTTAGAATAGTTCAAACAAAGGGTTCCAGGATTACTATTTGAGATGTAAATAACTTAGGTTTTATAAAAAGGTTAGCAGTGTTGCATTTTATTTAAATCTTGTAAATTTAAACAGCTCTTTATCCTATTTTTGAATTTTTTCAGTTTATTTTTCTTAAGATTCCAGTTCCTTTTTTCAGGAAATATTACGTGGAATTGCATTCGATGCAAATGTATAATTGAAGACAAATCCATTTTCTCATTGGTCCTTTATTCCTGTAATCTATATTTTACTTTAGAGCATACACTTTTACACAATTCGACTAAAGTATATTGAAAATGGGTCCATATACGGAAACACATGTTGAGACTTTTTTTATTCTGAGATATGCACATTTAAATGTATATTTATAAAGTTTTGTTTTATTTGTTCTACCTATTCTTGTATTGATGAGATTGTATTCTCTACTTTGTATGGATTTACAAAACGGTTTATTCAAACACAAACATTGACTAAACGAAATAAAATAAATTTTGGGATTAGAAAAGGAGGTATAACTAGAAAAGTTTAGAGAGATACCCGAACTTCACTGAACTGTACCAGTCCTTGGTTTTATTTGCGTACGTTTGTCATTTCTCACCTCAATTCACCGTTATTGTGCATGCTCAAATAGGCATTTTGCTATTTCGAAAATACTGACCTACGGACTCTCTATTTGCGTGCAAGAAACAAAGACATACAAATTGTCTTGAAAAAGCCCGGAATATAAGACAGCTTCTCAAACCTCGCTGATATATGGGAAATCCACTCTTGGAAACCCTTCGTCAAAGCATCAGAAAATATCGGAAAACAATTTACGACACAATTGGTAATTATACAAATTCTTATATTAATAAAATTAATAAATTTATGACAAATTTAAATTCTCACAGGTTCAGAATTAGGTTAATTGACCCTGTTTTTCTTAGCAACCAAATTTTTAATATCGGATTTATATAAACATTAATAAAATTTTTACTCGACTTACTGTAATTTTACTATACTAAACTTAAACATAAAAAGGCATTCTTACTTGCCTTCTCTGTTCTCTAGATCAATCTCAAACGTTTCACTCTTATCTTTAATAATTTTTTATTTCAATTATCTCTCTGAAATTTAAGGATTTTTTTTTATTTCATTCGGATTGGTTAGTTATTGACACGCTTACCAGCAGATATTTTTTTAATATTTTCTTACCATGTTTTAAGACTTAACATTTAATTTCTTTTTTGCAGTACGTTGTCGCAACCAGAAGGTTGCTGGTGTAACAGGGGTTGTTGAAAATGTAGACATTGTCATAAAAATTATACATTTATTTGAATACTAAGCAATTAATGATTAATTCAATAACCTTGGAAGCATTCCTAATCTATGCTTATACGATTATAAAAGTAGACTTACTTGTTGGTCCTCCTGTAGATAACTTGTTTGCTCAGTGCTTCTCAAACTTTATATGTTTGCGACCCAATATTCAATCATAGTTTTCATCGCCCCCCTCCATACAATAATAATGTATTGAACTCTATAACACTATACTTTGCTGCTAAAGCTAGAGAACAACTTTAACCTCTTGAATGCCACCGGAGTATGTAAACGTCACGCTCAGCCAAAGTCCTCATTGCCCCGGTACGTATATATACGTCTTTCCGAAGTGTGAACTTTTATGCTCACTGCTATCCATAAAATTATTCCGAAGGCTTTCGAATGCAATAAAAGGGCGTTGATAGTGTTTGCTAAGGATTTACTTATTTCAGAGGATTTGCTTATTTATTCCTTTTCTCCCCCTCCCCACCCCGATACATCACATACGAGCGCCTACGTGGAAGACGATGGCATTTGGGACGACTTGAGTAACTTTTAATCGGCAGTTAAGGGATTAATTATAAACTGTACAAACTATCAAGATAAGTGTTAATTTTCACATATAATTTAATGTATGACAAGCCCATGGGGCCCTGGTAATTATTGAACTTTTTCTTATCTTAGTATTGCTGAACTAATTTTAAAATACATTGTGCAGTACTGATACATTTATAAGTGTAAATGTGTATTTTGTTTGTTTACTTTCAGTAAATTAATAACTTTTTAAACAATCTTTTGTTTTCAATTTTTCAATTTGCCCTCCTTGTAGAGTTATCCCCCCAAGGGGGGGGCATGCCCCAAAGTTTGAGAAATGCTGTGTTAGCTCTTTCCTGAACTTTTACGGTGTTCTTCAAATCAACTTCTCTTGTATTTCCACTTCTCCTAACGGCAGTTAAAGCTCGAATGATAACTTCAGGACAAAAGGATCACTACTCACAATTCACGATCTACGATTAAATTTGCACGATTTACTTTAACACACCTTATGCAAGGGTTTAAATAGCATTTACATTAGCTTAAAATTCTCATCTCTACGGAAAGCAGTTTTAAACTCGAACCACAGTTAAAGAATATTTCCCCAAGGCGATTGATTGAAGAAACCCTGACAGAACTTAACGTACAAAGTCATTTATTTTAATTTTTCTTTTTGAAATTTAAATATTCTTATTAAGTATTTAATACCCTCACTTCTAAAAGTTAAGCACGGAGAGGAAAATGCTAATTTCCGGAAGCCAGTCAGAATTCAAGAGGATGCAATTCGCTGCAGAGGTAGATGGAACTATGCAAATATGTTAGGTAACAGCCAATCGTGTTTTCATGTCAAAAAATATGCAAAAAGGGCAGTCTTATAAGAAGCCAGCTTTATGAAGGGTTACAGAAGTTGATTGTAAGTGCTGATAGAAGGTGTTTAAAACTTCCGTACAATTTGTTTTCAAGATATACGTGTTTCTATGACTTCCAGAAAACGAATGGAAGATTCTGAGCGTTGGCGTGCTGCGGGGCGCATTGAAGCAGGACAGTCGATCACATATGTTGTTCTTTTCTTCGGCGTTCATCATTCTGCAATTTCACGTTTACGGAAACAATTCCAAACCCCACAGTCAGTTGTCCGAAGGCCCGTAGGTGGTCGCCTAAGGGTTACAACCCCCACGGAAGATCGATATATTGCTATTGTAGCCAAGCGGAATCGCAGAGAGACCTCCACACGTGTGACATCTATGGTTACAGCGTCTATTGTTAAGGCTATATCTGTAGCTACTGTACGCCGAAGATTACATATGAATTGACTGTATGCCGGGGTACCTCGAGTTTGTGTTCCTCTATTTGTCCAATCAAGAGGGGCACGATTAAAGTGGTGCCGGGAATATGGCAATTGGAATGTGTCTGACTGGGGCAATGGCATGTTTACTGATGAGTCAAGATTTCCTCTGGAGCCAGATGACAAGCGTATAAGGATATGGCGTAAACAAGGAACACGCAATCAGCCCTAAAACATCACCGAAAATCAAGCATTCCGAGGCGGAAGCATTATGGTGTGGGCAGGGATTTTATTGGGATACCGAACCGACCTGCACAACTTTAAATCGGGTTCTGTGACGGCTGTCCGGTATCGAGATGAAGTCCTAGAACCCATTGTGAGATTGGACGCTGCAGCAGTTGGCCCTACTTTTGTTTAAATGGACGATAACGCATGTTCCCATAGAGCTGACATCCTCATGTCTACCTGGAGAGTGAAGGGATTGCGCGTATGGAGTGGCCAGCATATTCGCCCGACCTTAATCCCATTCAAAATCTTTGGGATGCTCTCGGCCGTGCTGTATCTTCACGTTTCCCCCCTCCAGCCACTTTTACTGAGCTGGAAACTGCTCTACAAGAAGAATGCTGATTGCTTAATTCTGCGGTGGTTGACCACCTAATTGAAAGCATGGTCAGAAGGCGTAAACTTTGGATACAGAGGAGGGGGGATCACATACCCTATTAATGTACTTTTTTTCATTTTATGCTGTTTATTTTCACTTTATACATAATTCTGTTTAAGTCTCCAGTATGACATTATTTGATAACTTACAAAAATTTAATATTCTTTTAATTTCTGTATGTAATTATTGATTTTGTTTTGTGTATAAATATATATATGCTACTTTACTGCCAAATTTTGTGTCAATCAAAGCAGTATTTGTTGATTTTTTTGCATTTTACATCTTCGTGCTTAACTTTTGGAAGTGAGTGTACATTGGTATTAACATACATTACATATGTTACCGGCAAAGTATGAACTTCGGCATTCTATAGAATGCCTAGGCATTCTATATAATGCCTAAATCTAGCCGACAATGTATGAAATGATTCCTATTTCACAGATTGCCTAGGTATTCTATAGAATGCCTTATAAGAAACCAACGAAGTATGAAATACATCTCAGATTCATTTCGAATATTGTCAATTGGCAAGATATAAAACTTTTAACGCGTGTCTCAGGCTCAGAATCTGCTAGTTGTGCATTGTTGTTTGTTCGGAAATGTCAAAATACTCAATTTTACTTAAACTTATTCCACAAAAAATTATTTTTTTTCCTGTGCTACCTGAAAATGGAAAAGCAAGCTATAGTGTTGGAGAATGAGACATGGTCTAAAGCAGGGGTCGGCAACCTATGCCACACGAGCCACATGTGGCACTCGGTACAATTCCCAGTGGCCCTTTGCACTACCCATGGTCCATAGACATGAAACAACTATTCAACGTTTAGTTGCCTAAAATTAGAGTTGATGCTCGAAAAAAGAGGTTTTTTCTTAACTGATATTACTTACTAGAAGTTAATAACTGATACAAAAAATGCTAAAATGACTACTAAGAAGAAACCCAGGGACTATTGGTTGCTGAATAGCTATGATGTGATGTTTGCGGAAAATAAAAGTAAGCTCATTTAAATTGTTAAAGAAAGCGTCAGCACCACAAAACAGTGGTCCCCAAACCTTGTTCCATGGATCAAAGGGTATCAGGTCACTCAAGGAGCATTAAATTATTTTCATTATATTTACTGGGGTGTATTTTTCTCGTGTTTGTGCGACTTTCATGGAAATAATTTTATAATTATTTTTGGTGCAACTGAATTTTATTGTGAAGGCATGTTTAAATACAATTAAATTATAAAATCCAAGCAATTTAAAATATAAATAATCAACGTCCCACCCTCAGAGGGCCGCCGTAGAATTATCAAACGTTGACTGGTCCGGAAGAGAAAACTGTTGGGAAGACCTGCTTTACTGTATTACGTCACGGATTCTTTTTTCCCCCAATGGGGCTGCAGATTCATATTTTTACCATTTTCAGGCCTAGTACACTCTCCAGGGGCTGGTACTCCTTTTTAGTGCGGCATCATGTAAGCGATACCAATTGCCGCCGTTAATTTTGACACCCAGTTTGACGATGTGAACTTGTTCTAGGAATTTAATTTGCCAAGAGCAAAATTAGTTTCATGGTTCTGGGGATATGATAGAATTCTGAAAGAACTTTCAACCAAATACAAAAATGTTACACGTTATGATATTGGACTGTACATACCCCTACGTGAAATTTGCTAGAAAAAACAGAAAATTATTTTTTAAAAAAAAAGGTATTGTAATACAAAACATTGATTTTTTCTTCCGAATGCCAATATATTGGCACTTGTAATGAGTGAGAAATAGGATGGCTTCTATCAACTTGGAACTTTTGAAGGAATTTTAATACCAAGTATATGCGAAATCACAATTTAACAATAATTTTTTTAATGGCAGTCCCATTATTTTGTCAGAATAACATTTTTACTTTTAGGAATGTAAGTCATTGATATAATATCCTTATCATGACCTTTTTTCATACTTTGCCTAAATAGCTTTAGGCATTCTATAGAATACCTGGGCATTCTATAAAATGCGTAGGCAAAGTATGTAATCAATCTCATATTTCATACTTTGCCTAAAAACGTACGGCATTGTATATAATGCGGCATTTCATACTTTCCCGGTTACACATACATTAAAATGCATTAAGTATTTAACATACATTGGAGAGCTGTGGGTAGCCTAGTGGTCAAAGCATCGGACGCCAGACCCGAAGGCGTGGGTTCGAGGCCTGATGCCACCAAATACTCGCCGAGTACAAACGGAGAACGTGCTCGTTAAATCTGTGGGTCTGAATGGTGTCGCCATCTATCGTGAGCAAAATCGTGCTTCGTGCTGTCACCTTCATGGACTCAAAAGCTTAGGCTAATGACAGACGAATCTCTAGCCCGTTGCCATGATGAATTTCGTGGGCCTCGATCTGACTACGTCAGACAGGTGACATAAACAACAACATACATTGGTTATAGGTTATGACTATATATATATATATATATATATATATATGTTCATATAAAAGGTCTTTAATGATATAATGTATTGCAGAAGGCCTAAGCGTTCCTCTGCCATCTTGAAATGACATTTTGAATTAAATTTTTTTTGTAAAATATGTAAGTGCAACATTTTGGGGATAAATCTTCAATAAAGATGCATAGTAAGTAAACAGCTTTATTGAATGCACTGCACATTATTAAGTTTTGTTAAGGTCGATATAGTATATAGAGAGTAAAGCAATGGTTGGTTAAAGTTACGGTAAAACAATGACATCATTAAATAAAAATTTATAAAATTTTTTTATTTAAAAAATGTTAATTAAACAACAATTAACGTTAGGAAATAAGTAAATGCTTGTATGTAGTATTTTAAATTAAATCCTATACAATTACCAGAATCTATCTCTTAATCAATTTATTTTTGAGTTTCATCTTGTAGTCAGTACTTATTTTTAGTAATAATTAAATTTTCATAGCTTACAAAATTATTAACAGTAAGGCGAAATTTGATAGAAAGAGAAGGTAAGAAACAACTGATATTACACATATGTCAAAAAAGTACTGCTAGGAAAAATACATGCAGTTTCAACGTATATGCATTAGATATCATGAAGCAAACATTTGCATTAATAGGCTGTGTGAGCTGATTAAATAAAGATAATAATATTGCATATAATCTTTGGAATCAATGTGGATATTTCCAAAAAGTAAGTGCTTCATAGAATTTCTTTCGAGCCATTGACCTATCTAAATGTAGCATAAAATATATCTTATCCTTTCTTTGCATGATGATGGAAATTCCCATCATAATATTTAGTGAACAAAAAATTTTACTTAAAGCAGGTGTACTGTAGCTTGGTTGTTGCTGGCAATTTTTTTCACGACTAATGCGTCATAAGGAACGTATCTATAAAAAAAATCAAATATCGCAATAATTATAGTAGGTCCAAACTTGTCACTCCATTATTTTTTTCCTTTGGAAGAAACGCGGTTTCTTGAATAATTTTTTGAAACTAGTGTGAGATTTTTTTGCTAATAAAAGTGGAAATGGGTGGAAAAAGGTATGTTTTTGTGTTTCTGTTTTTTCTGTGCAAATTATAACAAATACCCCAAATAGTCTTTCCAAAGCCAATGTGAAAAAAATTTACATCTCTATGCAGTTGTTTCATTTCTAATGTATGACGAAAATTTTTTTTGCTATTTTAAAATGAAGAGTTGATACATGACGATTGAAAATATGCCATTAATAAGCCATGGGAAAATAGGTTAAGTCACACTAATTTCAATTCCATTGTTTCTCAATAAAATATTTCACATGAAGTTATATTATTCGAATTATCTTTCTAACCCATTTGAGAAATTTAGATAAGTTTTTATTAGAAACATCATTAATATCCAGTCATTGGCTATATAATTATAATTCTCTTTCAAGACAATATAACAGACATTGCATAAATAACTTTCAGCACAACATATTGAGGCAGCGTCATTTAAATAAATAAGCTGCAATCAATAGGCGCAATGAATATTTTCTACTTTTAATTCGCAGAATATTTTGACTAATTATGAATATTATCGTAACTGTTATTGAACAATTATTCTATCGTTCTTTATTGTATACACACACGAAGGTGTGTTCTGACAGAGATCTCTGAAAAACCTGGGAAAGAGCCATTCCTGTTGATTAATACTTTCAAGAGTATATATGCATCTATTTTATAAATTTAAGAGCATTTTAAAAAGTTAAGAAACTTATGGATTTTATGTTTCATACTTGCCTATAAAAACGTGTGTAGGGGATACGAGAATTGTGAAGAAACTTATATACCTCGTATTTACCTTATAGAAAAATATGATTTTGCTTAAGAAGACTTATAGCAACTAAATAAACCTTCAAGCACTCTCTGAAGTGAATCTCGGTAGAACGATATGAGAAAACTGGAAAAAATGTTGTTGGAGGACTCTTCAAATGCCCGGCTTTTTCGACTTACATGTATAACATCGAAAAATCAGAGACACTCCAAATAAAACATAAAACTGCGAGTCTTGATAACTGAAATGTCTAGCAATCAACCATTTTGAATAACGGTTTACATTTTTAGTACTGTATTACTTTACCAAGAACAAATTTTATAGACACTCAACTCAATTGAAAGAAAAATTAAACTGATTCAGTGATGCAAGAGAATAACGACTAAAAATATCAACTGTTCTGAACAGTACAAATTTATTGTCAATTTTGATAAGGAATAAATAATGTAATCATATATTTTAATTAATTTGATGAATTATAACTTTAATTAAGAATATGTTAAACCCCCTCAATATCAAAAACAATCTTTTCATAAGCTTCATTGTTTGTCCTCAGCATTCCTCACACAAAAATTTCAAGGTGAAAATTTATTATACCATCTCTTAGCATTGTTAAAAAAGAATGAATCATTGCTAGAAATTTCTCTTTAAAGGCGTTATTTTTAAATATAAATAATTGCAACACCTCTTATTAAATCCCAAAAATATACAGACAAAGCCTTTTTCATTTAAATTTTATCTTAACTTTTTTGCAATAATATTTTTAAATAAAAGATAGATGAAAGTGTTTTATCATTTCACAGAATCTGGAGTATCAGGCAAGTGAATGCAGCCAATAAACAAAATGGTCTTCGAGGAAAAGGGGGGAAATATTTTAAAAAAATTTAATTACCTCTGGGTTTTTCGTTAAAAAAACATGAAAGAAAAACAATCATTGAAAATGTAGCACTTCCAACTATTTTAATATGTTCTAATCCATCAAACAACTCCGTTAGGTAAGATAAGGCTTCAGAACATTTTTCATACTTTGTTGACTAAATACTCGATGCAACAATACCACGCTCCTGAAAGTATCTAGTTTATCTAAGTATCATTAATTTTAATAAAACGCATATTTAAAAACGAAACTCACAAATAATTTGTTAATCGTTCCCACACTCGATATTCATTATGTAATGGCTTTGTAACCGATACAGCAGATAGCAGAAAGATTAATGCAAGCGACTTGTTTCTCCCCTTTTAGGGCCTTGATATAACTGATGGATACTCACAGAGTTTATACGTGATTCGCCGTGAGAGGTAATTGGCAATAGGATTATAGCTGTCTCTTTGATTCATTACGACATTCAGTAGTCAATTTGTGTACGCTTAAACCTTTGTAACAATGCTTTAGCTAATAGTTAGATCAATGAATTACAGTATGGCAAGTTGGAGGAAATGTGATGCGCTTCCTACACGCGGTTTTCAACGTAATCATTCACTCTCGAAAGATAAATCAATGGAAACACACAGGACTTTAATAAACTAAATACCATATTGGATTGTTCATCTTCCTTTCATTTTCTTTTGAGCTTGCAACTAACAACAAAAAAAATCTAATAAAAAAAAGAATAGGAAAAGAGGGGTGTATGGAAGGGTACTTGAAGTAGGGTAATATGAAGTGTGGAAACTGAAAATTCTGAAGAAAATTACTTAGTCACCCTTATTTAGCCATATTTATATATATATACATCTCTTTACAGTCCAGTAGTCTAGGCATTTACATTTACTTGCCTTAAATCTGTATTACACATTGAAACCTTAGTTTCTAAGACTAAGAGTTTGCGATTGTACTATTCAAGGTAGATTATTTTTTATCTATACCAGTGGTTCCCAAAGTGGTCCTTACAGACCCCCATGGGTTCTCGGTATTATTCAGGGGGGATCTGTGGAAAATTAAAATTGATTTACAGGTCCACTCAAGGTTTTGATCCATTTTTGCTTTTATAAAAATTTTAATAAATAACAATAATTCATTTGGATATTCCCGACTGAGTATTGAACGTGGACAAACTCATATCCCCAAAACATATGAACCCATATTTACTACTGGAACATCTTACAGAAATATCCACAAATGTGGAACTTAAACCAATGTTTGAACAAGGATATCACACATTCAAGTTACAAAAACAGATCCCAATTTTATACCCTGCATTATGAGTTATAGTACAGAAGTTAATGACTACTTTGTCGTCTTCCAATTTGGTAGAACGTGGATTCAGTGCCGTAAAAAACCTCATCACACGCAAAAAAAGAAACCGACTGAAAACTAGTGCTCGTGGGGATTTGCAGTTGCTACTCGCAAACATTGAGACAGACATAAATACACTCATAACAACTCATCAAGTTTATCCACATCATTCATTCTTTTTATTTTATTTTAACAATTCTTCAACAAAATGTTTCTTAAAATTTGTAATTTTAATACAATGCATACAATGCATTTATGTAGCTTTTTCACTTGGGAGGGTGTGGGGAAGTTTTGAATAAAAAAGGTGTCCGCGTGAGTAAGCTTTGACTACGAAAATGGAACCATAGCTTAAAAAAGTTTGGGAATTACTGAGATCTTTTCTGTCTTGCTATATTTCTATTCATTGCTTTGATTAATTCATTTTTGATTAAAGGGAATTTAATACACACACACACACACACATATATATATATATATATATACACAAAAATATTCGTTCCGTTTCCAGTTCCTTTAAATACTTTTTAACCTTCCTCCCATGCTCCTTGTGAGCATAGAGCATATCTTATACGTCTTTTTCAGCAATTTATAAGGTTTACCTTTTACAGGTTTCCAATGCGACAATAATATCAATAAAAACGAATTCAAAAGTTGTTCCGTAAAAAGAAATGCGTAAGTTATTGCATGTCGAAAAATCTAAAAAAAAATTAAAACATACTGATTTTTTTTTTCTTATTCTAACATGTGTTTTACACCTCCTGACAAATATTCTTTAAAATTATTCCCAGGCACGCAAGGTGTATACAATACGTATCGCATTTCCTGCCATACTCGATTTAAGGTATTTGATTCAGATTACACTTGCCAGCTATGGTGTCATGTGATTCATATACGGTAAAAAAGTAAATGTAAAACATACCATTTTCAGCTCCCCTGCTTGTTATTTTAGGTAAAACAAAACAGACCACCCTATTTCCAATGTTTTTACACTGCTATTTTGAGCAAAAAAAACATAGTTTTTATAATAATGAAAACTGAATTTGGCAAAGAAGAACCTGTGTACGAGTCAGAGCAGTCAATTTGTGAAAACCGAAAGAGTACAAATCATATACATATATATGTGTGTGTTGTGTGTGTGTGTTGAGTCTGTTTGTGGTGTGTGTGTTGACTGTATGTTGTGTATGTGTGTTATGTACGTGTTGAGTGTATGTTGTGTGTGTGTTATGCGTGTTGTGTGTGTATGTTGAGTGTGTTATGCGTGTTGTGTATGTATGTTGAGTGTGTGTTGTGTGTGTGTTGAGTGTGTGTGTTGTGTGTGTGTGTTGTGTGTGTGTGTGAGCCCACGCGCTTTAAAGTAGTACATATTAGTGGAAATATTAATGGTGCAACTCTTCATATTCGGTTTAGTTCCCCTGTACTAGAACTTTACGATATGTTTGAGTTTCAGGTGTTGCAGCTTCGTTATGCTTCAACTTTTTAACAGTATCTTAATTTCACAATTCAGAAACACAATTGACTTTTCTTTTCAATAAAACATTATCACATTTTTATGCTGTTTTATTTAAAGTATTTATTTTTCAGTTTTACGTGAAAGTTATGTGTTTGTAAATATAGGATAAAACTTAAATAAATGTGTAGTAATAGGGCAATGGAATATTTAAACTAATATATCCCGAGCTTTCAATATGCTTGCGAATTTACAATCTTTCAGAACATAAAACGTGTTTCATGCTTAAATTTAAATCCAATTGATTATTTTTTATTCTGTACATGGTCATGTCTATAGGTAAGTTTAAAAGAATTCGTTGCATTCTTTGAAGATTTTAGCAGTATAATGAATTATTATACTTTCTATTGTCCTTTCATTGCTTAAGAGATGTGTTATCACTAAGTGACATGTTTCGGTTCACCATATCATTATTCTGTAAAACAAGTGTCACTTTCAGGCACTTCAAGGTCATTCAATATATCATCCGCACTGTATTTCTGTTATCTATCATAGTACTTATCACCAGAGTTACAGCAGCAATAATGATTTATCATTTATATTTAAATTCATCTTGACAGGTATAACAAAATCTTTAAGTTCTTTTTGGCATGTCATGTTCCTTAAATGTCACATTTTTATTGCTTGTTCATTACTTATACAATTTTAGAAAGGACTATGAAATTCTATCTGAAAGTTTTAGAATTTTGATTAATAGTCAATGGCATTTGAATCATTAATTTAAGATATCTCTGCACTGAAAAAATAAATAATTGATATTCAGGTGCACACTGTGCTTTCTATTTAAAATATATTAAACTTAAATAACAGTTTGTTGTATTTCTTATTTGTAAATACTACTAGGTTTTATAAACAAAGGCTAAGCAACTCATACTTATTATTAAACATTTATTTTGTGATTTTTGCTTTGTACATATTTTATTTTAACAAATACTGAGTTCGTGGCATAGGTATTTTTAATTCAGTTATTTTAATCAAAAAAAGTATAAATTTTGTAATATTTGGCTAAAAAAAATCCGAACATTTTACGTACATGAACTATAAATTAAAGAAATTTTTTTAAAAATTGGCAAAATATTCGAATTATAACTCTTAAGAACTACAAATTTAAACTAGATATTAATAAGCTACATTTACCTTACAAGATAAATAAAACGTATAGTTTTCTTTGCTTATATTTCACAAAAAAAAATCAAAATTTTACTTATTTTAGTCTTGCAAACAATCATCAAAACAATCGTGCAAAACGATAGTGTGTCAGATACGGAAAAGAAGGCACACATTATTTTTAACTTGGTGATTATGATTACCGAATTTTGATTTCCCACAAATTCCTGTTCCGCAATTCTGAATTAACACGCATTTAAAAAAACATCTTTTTTCAATTCCTACTATTAGCTCACTCTCTCTCTCTCTCTATTTGTCGTATTCAAATTTTCAATCGTTAATAAAATGCATTTTAAAGCACTCAAATGAGCTGAAATTTTATATATACGATTATTTTGGATGAAAATACAGTAATTTAATTATGATTAATAAAAATTAATTGATTAAAACCAATTAATCAAAGAATTACAAATACAGCCCCGTTGGCATCATTGTTGGCGATTTGTATCAAATTTGAAAAAAGGTTTATTTCTCACATTTTAAAGCGCTCGTTTGAGCTGAAATTTTCTATACACTATTGCTTTGGGTAATAATACGATAATTTAATTATAGTTAATTAAAACTAATTGACTGAAATTAATTATTTAAAGAATTACAGATACAGGCACGTTGGCTTCATTTTTAGCGACTTGGGTCAAAACATTAAAAGATTTTTTTTCCCCTCACGTTTCAAAGCATTCAGTTGAACTGAAATTTTAAATACAGGATTATTTGGAATGAAAATACAATACTTTAATGATAATTAATAAAAATGAATTACCACTTAATGTTGTGACTGTCATATGTATGTACATATTTATATTAATTGTAACTATTTAATAAAAAGTAACTAATTTTTTTTTTGTTGATCTAAATAAGAATTGACTTAAATTTTTTTTTATATTACTTGTTTATAATTTTTATTTTGATTTAACTCAGTAGACCCGAATTCTAAGAAAAGATGTTTTTGCTTTACCTTTGTTTTTATTACTGTGACGTTGGAGACGAGGAATGTAGTGTGATTTTGATTTGTTAGAATTCTCCTAATCTTATAACATAAATTTAGGATTTTGCTTAAGTCTTGATTATCCAGATATCAAGTTCAAGATAATAACAAACAGAACGATTAAGGTGTGTAAAAGTGTTTATAAAACTAAGAACGACACACAACGAGTAGATATTAAGGTGTCCGACTGATTGCGACAACTTTTTTTTAAAAAAATGGAGATATGTAGATTTTTTTGTTGTTTTTAGATTTGTTTAGTACATTTTAAGAAAAATGTGCTAAAATTAAGAAGAGAAAAAGAAGTTATTATTACAAAAGGGGAAAAAATAGGTAACAGTTAACAAAAAATAGCATAAACGCGGCCCATTCTACACCAAAGGTTTATGAACAAATTTTCAATTTTTTCAGTCTAATGTGTTGCTATATTATTCAATTTTGAAATGACCTTCAGGATAAGAGATATTTTCTTTTTTACAAAAACTAGAGCACTTTATCTCGGTTACTACATGAAATGCTTAAAAAGACAGTGATTATATTCATGTAAGGGACTGTAAATTTTGTAATAAAACAGTGATTGATAAATCTGAAAGTTAAAACAATTTTACTATTATACAGAACTTACAGAAAACATTTCAGCCAATTATTTTCAAAACTTTATCAGCAATCGCTGACCCCGTTTGATTATTTTAAAAAAAACCACATTTCGAGTAAAACGCGTTTTAATGTATGGCATCTTACTTAAAGTAATGGCATCTGCTTTTGCTAAAACATTTGTAGTTTTTGTTCTAGTGAACGGAAAATGTTATTATTATCTGCATTGCTTCTTGAAGAGACAAAGCGTACTTTCAAAGAAATGAAGGCCTTTAACAACGATGAATCTGCTATAACTCCTGAAAACTGTCAATGACGTTATAGCAGCTAATCTATTTAATTAGAGCAACGGATTTTCGCGAATATAACAAATTAATTAAAGGTTGATTGAAGATTACATCATTGAATTCACTAGCATCAAAATTGAAATCGCTAAGGGAAGAATAGAAAAACCTAGTTTATATGCTCATGAACTATATATATGTTTCTTTTTAAAATTATTACTTACTTTGTATGATACATGCACAATCAATATCAAGTTACTTTTTATGATCCTAACATGAAAATTCATGTTTTATTGCATAATTTTTGCTGATTTTTTAGAACTGAAACCATTTTCTTTTTTTTTCTTGCACAGATGCTAATGGATTCACGAGAATTTATTTGCACGTATTTCTTTAAGAAAGCTTCTACCAAGTAAATACAGAATAACTTGCCTAATACTTCTAAAGACTTTATTGTTTTAATTAAGTTATTTCATTTTCGGTTCATTTCATGTATCCTTCCGAAATTGCGTGTAAACTTACACTAGAATAAATATCTAACGATTTCTTTTTTAACAAGCTTTTGTTAGCTTCCCCTGCTTTAACGAAAAATTTGAACTAGATTTTTACCCACTTTAAAAGATCAGACTAATTCGAAATTTTGCCCACTTGTCAAGAATCGATGATAATACAATTATTTAATAATTTCGTTCCATTTTCCTGATCAAGATCATCAGATTAATGCTTTCCCATTTCCAGATTTAGCTACTAATTCCAGATCCCATTTCCACATTTGGTGGCTAAAAGATAAAGTTGCAACCCTAAAGCGAAAACGCTCTTCGTTAATACAAATACAATGAACAATAAAAACTGATAGTTTATAAAGCTAAAAAAAACGCGCTTTTATCGTATGTAGAACTAGAAAATGAAAAATAAATTATGGTTTAAAAAAACTAAAAAAAAGGCCTTTATATTGATTTGAACTAAAAAGTAAAAAATAATTCTTAATATAAGAATAAAATAGTTAACGAGAAAATTAATGTCATTGTGATAAAAGCGTCGGGTGCTCGATATCAATCGCTGTAATTTCTTACTAGTTCTATTCCGAAATGCAGAGTGCAGAACAAATGCAGAACAAAGTGTGACGTATGTGCGTCCCCCTTTGAGACATCTGGGACTTGCTTCCCACGGCCGGATCAGTTTTTAGAAGAATGATGACCACACGTTCAAAAACACCTGCAGTCGCTAATATACTGCGACGGACGTGTCTTAATTAGCCCCTGCAACCTTTGACCCGAGGGGAGGCATTTCGCCACCACCGGATGTGGGGTGTGAAAGGGGACGCGCCAAGAACGGAACCGCGGGGACCGCAGAGGGCCGTGAGATAAAGGAGTGGAGAGCGGAAACTGGCAGTGAACGGACACCAACAAAATTCCTCTCTCACAAAATTATTTTGGACTCTAAAATCATCTCATAGTGCAAAATTGTATATTAATGTAAATAATAGCTGTGACTTAATTAAACTAACTTATTATACTTCAAACACGCTACCATTATTGAATCAAACGTCACAAAAGCTTCCCACGCTTTTACCGCACTGACATTAATGTTCTCATTAAGCCTTTTATTCTTATATTAAGAATTATTTTCTACTTTTTATATCGATTAACTACGAAAGCGCACGCGCGTGCTTTTTAGTTCTTTTTAAACTACATCTTTTAATATAAATTATTTAAACTATTATTATTCACAATATGATCTGGTTACAAAGCTGTTACTCCTTTAGCACCACCTAGGGAGCACGTGTACGATTTCTCCCTATATGTTTTATATAACTTTCACCCTTTATATTTTTATTTTTGTGTAACTATTTTGTGCTTCAGAATTTTCAGTGAAAATTGTTGTATTGTGTATTCTACGGTATTATTATTGTAATTTAGTTTTGGATCTAATTGCATTACGATATTGGTCTCTGTATTGCCAGCTGCATTACAAATAAAAAACACCCTACTACTATTTATTCTCAGATATTACGCTAATAGACTATATACATAATTTTTTTAAAAAAATGGCAGGAACTCTACTTTGTAGAAGTATTGTATGCATTAGAACGGATATTTACCCATTTCCTTTCTACTACACAATCTCAACTAGTATTATCACATAATAGAACGTATCACATAATAGAACTCTATAGCGAATTCAAGATTAATATAACTTGAATCCTTTGATGTTACAGATTTTAACCAGTAATAAAGGATCAATTTGCATTTGCTATACGACTCTGGTTAACTTAATCAGAGTATTAGCACAATTAGTAGGATATTCCATTTTCATGAAATTCCCTTCATAAAGTGAAATTAGAAACATGTTTCTTGTTTAAAATGTCGAAACTACATCTGGCAGTCGTACAGTTGTTAAGTAACATTTAAACACGATAGGAATATGTCAATGTACATGGCTCTATTATATGAAGTTATTTCATTGGCATACCCGATAACATATGCACTCATGCATTCGGGAATCAAATGTTAGCAGTTTAGCTCAATTATGCGAAGTACAAGAGTCGTGTTTTCTAATTGTAGATAATATTATAGACATATACATTGGATTGCCTAAATATAGTACTGCGTTTCAACTTATTTATAGGAATATGCTATACACTACAGCAAAATCTGAGAGAGATTAGTGTTATTCATTTTGGAAGAAAATTAGAAATGCTGTAACGTTAATATGCGTTTATCTTTATATAAAATATATAAATGTTTACACATAATTTTGTTTTGCAATTTACGTTTCAAGACAAATGGATAAATGTTTGCAATCAGAAAAACTCATTGGTTTCTGACAAGAATTTGCTGAATTATCCCCAAAAAAAATTTAGTAAAAATTCCTCTTAGATACTGCAAAATGAAAATGCATCATGCGATTTTTTAAATTCAAGTGAAATTTGTAAAAAAATAAAAATTTGCTTTCTTATGGGGAAAAGTGATTTTTGTTTTGTTTCTTTCAATAACATTTTATTTAGAAAAGCAGTTTCAATCAGATAAGATTTTGAAAAAAACACAAGAGAGAAGGTTGATGGACACAATTAAAGACATTTTAAAGACTTTTTTTGTTTACCTCTGTTAAAATTGTTATTTTTTCTTGAATAATAAAGAAAAATACCATCACATTTTAATAATGCATCATACTATTTATTATTTATTTCTAATGGACTATATAGGATATCAAATTTTAATTATAATCTTTGAGAGCTCTATTCTCTTTTTCAATTTTAAAAATTTATATTTCCTTAATGAATTTGAAGTTGCTTTAAATGTGTTTCGTACTTTTTCAAGTTTACAATAAAAATTTAAGATAATTATTTGGTGAAACTGTAGATATGTGCATCAACTTTCTAAAACTTAAAAAATTGTGAAAATAAGATTTTTTTTTTATTATTATTATAGATTTTTCAACACAAAAATATTTTTTCGTCATTGAGATATTCCCATATCTACAGACACTGAAAAAACTAAAGGTATTTATGTTTGTCCAAAAAAATTGCAAAAAATTACCAAGTCACTTTTTTAGTAAAATGACTTTTTTTTGTAGTATTTATAAAGAGTAACAAAAAAAAATATTAAAAGAAGGTATTACTAAAATACAAGCAAAACATACAAATAAATATAAAGACAACACTTATGAAATTTATCTACAGGGTGGTCCCGAATTCATGCTACAAACTTTCAGGGTAGATACAGGACATTGTAATAATCATTTATTGTATAGGAACGTATGGGCGCAAGTGACGAGGTGAGGCGCAAACAAGGGGGAAAAAATAAAAGAAAAATGGAGTTATTGGTTGGTTGCGTTGCCGGTAGGAGGCAGTAGATGTTTAGCCACCGTTCAGCAAGATGCATAACAGTAGGTGAAAGTGCCAATCACAATTGTGCTGACGGTTACGATGGGAGACTACGTATGCCGTACGTGTATGCAGACGTGCATTATATCTACGACCGTGCTATTAATAACGGCAGAAATACGCTACGAATGTATCACACATAGTTTCCTAATCGACGAATGCCGGGTCACAGAATGTTTCAGCGGTTACATCGTCAGCTTCGTGAAACACGTTTGTTTCACGTTACTAGGCATGATGCTGATCGAAGAAGAGCTGAACGTAGTCCAGTGCAGGGAGTAAACATCTTGATTGTTGTGACTGAAAGACCCGAACTATTGGTCATGTACTAGACTCGGTCTTGAGCTGATGCTCAACACGTAAATATAAGTCATCAGATCGTTTGTAGAGTGAAAAGAAAATCTCTTACACCTTTTCCATTTTCAGCAAGTACAAGATTTTTGAATCCAGCAGACTATCTTCTGTGACTTCTAGTGAGTGGTACAGCAATGTGCGTTGCAGCTGGACTTCATAGCTCATGTACTGAACAGTTGAGAAAAGTTATCGTAAATATTACACTTGTCAACGAAGCTTTTGATAAACATTTTGTCTTTCCTTCCGTCACTTATTTTTTGCCTTTGGGCCTCACCGCTTCACTTGCGCCCATACATTCCAATACAATAAATAATTTTTATAATGTACCTACCCTTAAAGTTTGTACGATGAATACGGGACCTCCCTGTATAGTTGCATATATTTCATGACTGACTTTGTAGAAGCTTTAGAACTTTAATTTTTAATGGAAAAGTTAAATTTTACAGTTTTACAAAATACCTCGGATGAAATACCAGTATTTTGTCATGAATAGATCATAATTCTGAAACTTTATAAACATTTAACCAATCAATGTTCCCATTAAAAGAAAATACGATTTACTCTAAAACACTTTCACTTATTTTCTTACTTTTTTTTACTAATATTGCATTAATAAATGAGCAGCAATACATCTAAAACAGAAATAGATGGATACCGCTTTTTTGGGCATAAATACCTTATTATTTCGATCTATCATTTCTTCTTATGTTCATTTGTAGTTTTCGACTGTATCCTCTCATGTCTAAGAATGGAGATTAAATTATCATATTGATTATATTCACAGATAGAAAGAATTTCGAAAGACTATGTGGATTATAGTTGAAATTGTCGTATTAATAAGAAAGCATTAAACACAGTATATGATGAATACATTAAAATAGATTATTATATTTAAAAGCATTC
Source organism: Trichonephila clavata (assembly GCA_019973975.1). Lineage (NCBI taxonomy): Eukaryota > Metazoa > Arthropoda > Arachnida > Araneae > Nephilidae > Trichonephila > Trichonephila clavata. The sequence goes on from BMAO01024622.1 coordinate 66,273, forward strand.
CTCGATTATAGTATGAATTACTGATATGCATTTTCGCTTTTGATTTCAATTATAATATATTTATTAACTTCGGCTTCCTTTCGAGAAGAGTCGATGTATTCATCCCTTTAGATACGATAGAGTGAAAACAATAAGCAGCAAAGAGATATTAAAACGACCTTTAAAGTTATCATAAATGTATTATGAAATAGTAATAAATCCTTTATTAATATCAATAATATACCGGACCTTTTCAGTTTCAACTACTAATTTATTAGTAAATTTCTGTTAGAATTATTAATGCATTTATCACTTATATAAGAAATGAAAATGTATTATTTATTATTTATGAATAAAGTAATATAATGCTCTTAAATGGATGCATTAACAAATGGATTCTATGTTTATATACCTTGTTCGAATATATATTCTTTAAAATTATTGCATTTCTTAAAAAAAATGAAATGAAATTTATATATTAATTGCTACATTTACTAAAAAATCCCCAAAAGTTATAAAGGTGAAATCAGGCTGTGTGATGAGTTTTAAATTAAGATTATAAAATAAGAATTTATGTATAGACAGAGATTGAAATTTTTAAAAACATCTTTTATTATTTGTTAATCTAGGTGCCCAAATGATACCTGAAATTAAAAGTTTAGCCATAAATATTAAATGAAGAAGTATAATGATACATTATTTCTCTAATTGTCCTTACAAAAATATATTAAAAATTAATTAAAAATATGTATTAATGTTAATTATCTTTTCTAATTACAGTAAGTGAAATAACTCGTCAATGCTGATAGTCATATAGAAGTAGTGGAATGATTGTATTTATTATAGGAGGAAAAAGGCCAAAAAAAATCACAGTTGTACCTCTTAAACGTTTTTATGTATCGAATTAGCATCGCTCTGCTGAATATTCCAGTTATTTTTACAACATTGACACAGTTTATAACATTTTGTAATGTAGGGGAGAAATGAAGCAATAATATTTTTTTTATTATCAGCATTGATTAAATAAATAAAATACGATTTTATATTATTATAAATAGTATTGCATGTTCACATTATAATCACACAGCGACGCACTGCTGAAAGCATAACTACACAACTGTATCACACAATTGAAGTAATTCTAAGAAAAAACTTAAAAAAACTTGAAGGGAAAATTTGATGCATTCAGACATTCGAGCAGACATATGTTACTCATAGAAAACATTAATAGAGAATAGTAATGAATTTCACCTAAAGAACTTTCAATGTACATTTCTTATGATTCAAAATGTCTAAAATAATGGATTAAGGTGGAGGGAAAATACTTCAAATAAGTTTGTTTGCTTACATATTTTTGTACATTCCCGAAGCACATGCAACCACGGAGTATTTTGAAAGCTTTAGACGCTTTCTAATTAAAAAAAATAATAACTAAATATGCATTAAAGAAGCATTAAGCTTTGTACATACTGGTTAAGAGTTTCTTTTAATATCATATAGAGTTGTTTAGGTGATGTTAGTGAAAAATCTGTAAATCAAAAAATTCCACCAGAAATTCAACACATACCAGACAGGAGCAGGCATGATGTTACTGAAAAGCTTCAAGGGCTGTGAACAATAGCTCGACATACCGCTACCCGAAATTCAGTATACTAGTATAATAAAATAGTTTAGCTTTCAGAATGCGATGTTGTATTTACTTTATAATTCAAAACCATTGGTTTTCTGAAATGAAATGAGAGTCCTCCAATCTTACACAAAGTTTTAAGACAATTTATTGAAGAGACGAAGATTTTCTGGGACCTAAACTAGATAGGAGACGAAAACACTCCTCGTACAATGAGAAGTATATAAAATTTTTTTGGATGTTTCGATACTCTTGAACATTATTCATAATAAAACAAGCCACCCTCGTCGCATTCACAATTCTTATCGTAAGTAGGTATTCATATTACAGGTCATAAGACGAAACCAAATTAATTGTATTAATTATTATTCAATAACAAATGGACTAATTAGTTAATTTAATTATTGCAATCAGTTGATGTTTCTAATTAACTCCTGAAAAGAAAATTTAAATTACGCAATTAAATACTTTTGAAAATTAACTATATGTTAGAGCGTAAATAATTGTTATTCCAAATTTTTAATTCAAATTCAGTCATTACTTTCAAGGATACTTGAGAAAACGCTTCAGAAACTGAATATCAAACTTCTCTGAGCAAGCGATTATTCTGTAGGGTATTTAATACTTAAAACTCTAAGTGATATAGAAAGTTAGAGAGATAGGAAATCAAAACATTAGAGTTTTTCTTAGAATATAGAGAATTCAATTATCTAATAAAGTTGATATGGGAAATTCAAATTTTTAATAACTGTCTTTTATAATTCTTATTTTTAAAAATTTGAGTCAGAAAATAATCATCAAGAATTTGGAATAAACATTTTTAAAAAAAGTATTAAATGAAAATAAGTTTCCAGATGTTTGAGACAACCCTCTAACATTTGACAACCTAACTTTGAAAACTCCCATAAATCAAGAAAATACTCTGGGTAAAACTTTACAATAAAAAAAGTTTAAACTTATATCATGAGGGAAAATCCATTCTAGAGGGAAAAATAGCATATTTAATAAAAAAGTATTTTTTGTAAATAAATAATTATAGTTAAACAAATTATTTAAATCAGGCAAGTTATAATTTAAATTCCATTAAATGATCAGCAGAGATAAAAGCTTTATTCCAAGATCTATGAAAAATGGCAAAGTTAAATAAATCTGTCAATGTTTGGACAATTATAGATTACTTTAAAATACACGATTGTTATTATTATGAGTGGATTACTATTTTAATATATAAAACAATTTATTATCACTTCGCTAAAATTGAAATGTAGCTGAATTATTCTTTAAAAATTTAGTAAATGTAAATATCTCTTATTTATATGTGAGTGTGTATGTATGCAGTAATGAGAGAAAACACAATAGGTTTGTTTTTTAGCCAATTTAATCTGTATTTGGTGGGAAAAGATATATTTCAGATCTCCACATGCTACATTACAACTCTGATGTAATTACCCTTTCGATCGAAGTTTTGGGGTGGCTGCAGCTAAATGATTATGGTCACGAACTCGTCACCGGTGAGTCATAAGCTCGAGTCCTGTTGCTTCTGAAGATCTTCCTTGTAGAGGGGTTGATGGACATTAAATTGGCCAAGGCTCAAAATCTTCTTGTTGGCTCGGTGTGGTAACTTGGAAAGGTGGTTCCAGCTCAGGTGCAACCCTCGTTACTTGACTGAGATTAAAGCTTCCGGTGTTCCTCACCAATAGCCATTGTGTTGCTTGTGATTGGCTTAGATGTATTAAATGTTGCTCAATGCTGGATGAAGTGAGGTATTAGCTTTGTCTCTCTTTCACACACACACAAAAACACACACATATATACACAAACTTTTTTATAAAAAAAACGAATCAACCACTAAAATATTTTAATTATCTTGAAATTTCCATGCATATAAGCCAGCCATTGAATGTTAAACTCTGTCATAGCATATATTTCTATTGCGCAGCTAGCATTGTATATTACAAGAAACATTTATGGACAGTTTGTAGTTCTCTGCAGATATAATCAATAACGTCATATAATATTGTTGAACATTCACCTACCCTATTGGACAGCTTTAAAGGTGCTTGCATGATCGGTATATGTGAAACTATACTGAGAAGTAGAGCGTCTCCAGCTACGTAGGGAAACAGCTAAGGTTGCTTCAAAAACAATGGCTGCTTTAAAAAAACTCATCAGCGGAATAAAGATTCTCGGATGGTCGAGGTGCAGGATTTGAAATAAGATCGCAAGATAGTGCTACGGTCTCGAATTACCCCAAAATCAGTATCCATTTCTAGGGAATAGCATTCTATTTCAAATCAGCCATGACACTTTTAATCTCGTGGAGTGTTGTTGCGTTGAAGAAACGCTCACAGCACTTCTTAAGACATTTGCCTTGAACATCACAACATCAGCAGAATAGTCTAGAGTGGGGTGTTATAATCGACTGCCATGATTTCTAGCAGATCGTATAATGCCCTACGAAGAATCCTGTTTCCGTCCTTGTGCAATTATCCGTCGAACATATCTCAGATAGTGTCATAGCCAGCTTTTCCAAGCAGTCTTTGCTTTACACAGAAAAAGATTAACCTCCTACTGGAGCGATGGGACCTTTTGTTTGTCTTCTGTGACTGCTAGTCGTGCGTGACAGTTTCAGAGCTGAACATGAAATCCGGTGCCTCACTGACCATTACCCCCCCCCCACGACTTGCATGTCTCTGAACTAACGCTGCCTCTATGCTGCTCCTTCCTTCGCCCACAAGATCATCAGGGTTTCTTACCATTCAAATATACACTCATGGACAAAAAAATTAGCGCACCAAAAAACAATTGCTAGATCGTAACGAAACTTGGCATGAATGTACATGTTGGGAAGATATGCAAATGATTAGAAATGCAGCGTGATTGCGCATTACGAATAGCCGATAGAGGAGGTTTAACATCGTTCGCAGTGGAGTTTAAAACAAGTAACCAAAGCTTGATTGAGTGTTCTGAATCGTTTAGAAGGGAAGCGCTGAGGTAGACATGCCATTACGCCGTTTTCGAAGACAATATAAGAAGCTGTCGCAGTTTGAGAAGGGGGAATAATCAGCATGATGGAAGCTGGGTGGTCATCTAGGTGAGTAGCTCGTCAATTAGGCAACTCTGATTGTGTTGTGAGGAGTTGTTGGTACCAGTGAATCCGAGAGATGTCATTTACACGAAGACCAGGCTCAGGACGACCTCAACAGACCAGTCGTCGAGAAGACCGCCACATCGTTAGAAATGCACGCGTACAGCCAACTGCTTCATCGACCGCCATCCGGGCATAGGTAGAACCTTCACTAGAAGCCCCTGTGTGTTCTCGAACCATACGATGGCGCCTGGCTGAAGGACATTTGGGATCGCGACGCTCATAACGTGTGTTGCCCTTGAAGCCCACGCATCTACGCCTCCGTTTGGAGTGGTACCACGCACGAGGAAACTGGACTGCAGCAGAATGGAACCAGGTCGTCTTTAGCGACGAATCCAGATTCTTTCTCAGCAGTGATGGCAATCGTATTCGTGTAGGGAGACCCCGTGGTGAACGCATGAGTCCTGCCTTTGATTTACAGCGAGACACCTCTCCTACAGTAGATATGATGGTATGGGGTGTCATTGCCTACAATACACGGTCACCCCTAGTATTGATTCGTGGCACCATGACAGCCCAGCGGTATGTGCATGACATCCTGCAAACACATGTGTTGTCACTCACGTAACGGCTTCCAGGAGCCATTTTTCAACAAGACAATACTCGGCCTCGCACCGCAAGGGTGTCACAAGACTGCCTCCGCACTGTTACTACCCTTCCTTGGCCTGCCTGATCCCCAGATTTGTGTGCAATCGAGCATATCTGGGATCATTTGGGGCGACGAGTTTGGCATCCCACGAGTTTCAAAGAACTAGAGGCAAGGTTACAGCAAATATGGAACGAAATGTCTCAAGATATCATACACAACTTGTATGCCTTAATGCCCGATCGTATCTCATCCGGCATTCGTGCGAGAAGGGGTTCAACAGGGTATTAAATCATCGGTACCTTTGCCTTTTTCTCTGAAATAAATGATCATTTTTCTTTGAGTTTCTAATTATTTACTTACATCAAAGTAGTCATTACGTATGTAAAATTTCGTTTCACTTTGACGACTCCTTCTTGGTGCTCTATTTCTTTTGTCTATGAGTGTATGTAAGATGTGTTAGTCTCCCAGGTTCGAACAACCCAAAATATTCAATATCTGAGCAATTTCAGTATAGTCAATCAATGAATATTTGGTAGAATGCATTGCAAAAAGAAATTAAAAATCTCAATGCCTTTCAAATACTTGTATGTAACGAGTCTATACGTGAGGCTTCACTTATCCTCTTGAGGTAAATCTGTTTCTTTTAAATTTGATTCTATTGAAAACTTTCTCCCTAAGAAGAAGACACGGCTTGTGTAAAGAAAGGGTTATATTTAAACAGTAACTTTTTGGTATACGAAGTTAGGGGTTAGTGCTAAGTAGTTGAGAGCTAGTCGAGTGTTACTAGACGATTAATTGCTAAATGATTAAAGATTGCTAATTGACGATTTAGTCAGTAAGTTAGAATTGAATAATAACGACCGGGGTTCGAATAACTGAGAACGAAATTACGGTAACTTAGACCGTAGATATCCAAAGTGTTCGACGAGAAAGTAATTGAATTTTAATTAAATATTAACTATACTTTCTTCAGTGCATTTGCTCTTATACTTAGAAAAAGTGTGCATTTTCTACGCTGTTAATTTAAATGAGAGAACAATAAATTATGGAATTTTTCTGACTATGAATGATTTTTCTGCTAACTCTCAAACACCAATAAACGCGACAGCATGTTTATTAAATGTATACAAATATAAACATGCGTATATATATATTAGTGTTGTCAGTAAATTTCATTCATTTTTTTCTTTTTTTCCATACGAGGTTTTGTATTTTCCTGAAAATGAAGCATATTGTGGATCGCAATGGAACGCTATTGAGAACGCTTTTAACGGAGCTAATTTATTTTTATTTAGCATTTCATACTGTGTAAAATTCTTTTGTACAGATATATAATATTGTCTGATTTTAGTTACTCATCAAAAGTTAAAATTCTCATGCAGAAATATATCTTCTTCAGCAATTTAGTTAGTCCTTAAAATTCTCTAATATTGTTACTTTTTTATTTGGGTTTTAATTTTGAATCAGAACTGGTAACTCACAAAATCCCATTTTAGTCCGAATAAAGAATTGCATCTTATACCAATTTTATTCCCTAATTTCGGTAGATGTGTTTTTGTTGGTCAAGAAGAATGTACGAGTGATCAGGAAACGTTAAATTTTGAATCAAATTGAACTTGTTCGAAGTCACAAATTATGATCCCAATTCTCGACTTTTTCAAAGCCATTTTTAAACTCCTTGTATCATTTACAAAATTGAAAACTTGAAGCGTTATCAATACTAAACCTGGATTTCAGTAAGAAAAAAAAATTAATATATTTGGAATTTTCATGCGTTAACTTTTAGCAACTATTTATTGTGCAGCTCTTGGAGTTATTTTGTACTTATTGAGATTGTGAAAAATAAAAAAAGTAAAATAAGCCTGTGTAAATAAGTGAATATATGATATATAAATAAAAACATATTAAAAAGATAATGGTACACTTTTAAATAAATTGTAAAATTTGTGCCTATGGAATCTAAAAAATATTATATACTACAATTAAAAAATTTTCCCATATATTTATCGTACATAGCAACATTTAAACGCATTTATTCTTCTAGTGCATCGATAGAAATGTTTTGAAATATGTTTTCTATTGATTATATAAATAAATTATCAAAATGATCTGTATATATACAGAGAGAGGGAGGGGAGAAAAAAAGGATGAGTACTCAATTATAATTATTAATGCACTTAAGAACATTTTTAACACTTTTCTGGCCCCAAAGAAACAAGACATGGCACTTGAAACTATATCTAGTTCCTTTTCCACAAATTCTTTTTCACTTAATTAAGAAATCAGGAAAAAATAACTTCTAATAGGAGCGCAGATCATCCGAAATCCCTATTTAAACCAACATCTTAAAATAAAGAGAGGTAATTGATTCCAAATAATTACCTTGATATATATACACAAATGTATTAAAGTAAATTAGACTCAGAGAAACTAATACTATTTCAGTCTGGTTAAATGGAATGCATATTCAATGAGCATTGCATATAACCATATCATTTGAACATATAGTAGTTTCAGACAATATCACGTAATTAAAGCAGATTAAGTTTCTAGGGAATTATCTCCATTTCAGTTATATAATTTTCGGTTAAATAGTATTTGGAGAAAATATTGAAAACTGAGTAATTAAATTATATCAAGCATTAATGCATATGTAAAAACTTTAGACTGATAATATATTTGTGATGTATATACATATATATATATATACCTAAATGCAAGCAGTCAAAATAATAAGAAATATTGGCCACAGTAATACAATAGCAAACTCTTCTCCCTAGGAACCAAGATTTCAGGTTTAAGGCGACATGGTACCTAAAAAATCAGCAAAATATCCAAATTTTTATTGGCTTATTTGATGCCTCGAATCTTAATAAACATGTCTGCAAAATTTTAAAGCCTTACATGCATTTATTTATCAGGTTATGGAGCAATATTTGATGCTGTACAGCAGACTAAACAAAACTGCAAAGCCCACATTTCAGATCAGACTGTTAAAAAAGTATCTGTTAATTATTTTTCTATCGCACGCAAATGAGATTAACATATGTAAGATTATATATACAGTAACAAATCATTTTAAGGAAGAACTGTACAGTTTATGCAAAAAATCTAGTTTATGTTTTGTTTATATGAAGAGCAAATGGATTTAGTCAAGATTTAAAAATTGTGAGTAATTTTAATGATATTATTGTAAATGAAACTAAAACTCTTTTCAAAACGGATTCTCCCAAAGCACAAGCACTAAATCTCATTTTGATAACTTAGATAATTAAAAATATAATTCGGGAATATAGCAAAACTCTCTCCTATTTTTATATATTTTTTTCGGTGATATATATATATATATCCCATCTATGTGAGAAATTCAACCCAACTACTATTAAAATATTTTAAGATATTTATTTAAACAAATGCACATAATCTGTTCTTCAATTTTGATATATTTTACCTATAAATTGTTATTTGATTTGGCTTTAATTCGTGTACAATATTTAACATGCGAAGGCTTTTAAAATCATGGAAATACACTCATGTCCATAAATTAAGGATAATGAAGTTCAGGCAAAGAAAGAGACAGAAGCAAAACAAAATTGACTTATTTGTAAAGTCTATTTATTAAACAAAAGGTAAAGAGCAAAAAAGATGCTATATGTTTGATATAATTAATAAAAATTGCGAATTTTACTCCCTGGAGCAAATTTAAAAAAAAGAATATATTTACAAAAAAAACAGTATAACATGGTTAGTATGATGGTTAATACGGAGTATGTCTCCAGGACGATGCAATACAGGCCTTACAACGCCTATGCATGCTAAGTATCAAATTATCAATCTGATCTTGGGGAATATTTCACACTCATCAAGCAATGCCCTCCGAAGTTCCGGTAGACAGGTGGGAGGGGGTTGACGGCTGCAATTCGTCGGCCAAGCATATCCCACACATTCTCTATTGGATTCAAGTCCGGTGAGTATGCTGGCCAATCCATACGGGTGATGTCCTCCGATTGAAGGCATTCGTCTACAATGTTTGCACAGTGAGGACGGGCGTTGTCGTCCATAAACAGAAATTCAGCACCCATGGCGCCCCGAAACAAACGTACATGTTGTTCAGAATGACATCCTGATAGATGTGGCCTGTCATTGTTACACTGTGAACATGTAGGTCAGTTCTGGAACCAAGAATAATCCTTCCCCAAACGAGCCATCCTGCACCACCGTAACGGTGTCGTTCAATGGTGTTCTCTTGGTGGTAACGGGTACCTGGCGCTCTCCATATGAAAGTCTGGCTAGAATCAGACTGCAAACTAAACCTGGAATCGTCCGAAAACATCACACAAGACCACTGTTGCGGTGTCCACAATGAATGCTCTCTACTCCAGGTTAATCGCAGGCGACAGTGAGTTGCGGTAAAAGGAACACATCTGACAGGCTACGAGCATATAGACCAATGTGCCCTAAGCGTCTGTACACGGTCTGCCTTGAAACTGTCGTACCGGTAGCTGAAGAGAGCTGACGAGACAAGTCTGATACTGTGCTCAGTCTATTTCTTTTGGCAGTAACTGCCAAATTCCGGTACTCATTCGGCGTTGTAACTCGGGGGCGACCTGTGCTGTAACACCTACTCATATTACCATTATCTTGGAATCGTTGCCAAAGCCTGGATATGACACTTGGCGATTCCAAGTTCCTTGGATACTTCCACATTCCAGTCGTCTGATAATTCTACCACGTAAAAAATCATCCAAATGCTTCCTTTGTGCCATAACTATGCGGTTATTGCACTGAAAGGCTTTTAAAGCGCTTGTGAACAATTTTACTTCTTTGCCACCATTTATTATATACCCTTCTCTTACACTCTCGTCATTGTGACGTACTATCCACGCCATCTGGAAGTTTCCTGTAATTTGCATATTCTTCTTCAAGATGTGTGTGATAATTCTACACGTGAAATTTTTATTTTAGAATTCAATTTCTGTGTGATTCTGAATTATCCTTAATTTATGGACATGAGTGTAATAAATAAAGGCATAAACATCTTTTGTAGATGTTGTGCATTAGCTCTGAGCATAGAATTAGCTCTGAAGTAAGTGTATTTAGTTTTTTTAGAATTATTATGATAAAGTTTTATGAAATATTGATCTTTCATTCGTTTTCTTCTATACATTCATTATGGCAGTATACTGTTTAATTGTTCTACAGTTGTGCAATTTTTTTAAATAAGCTAATTAACATTTCATAAAAGTTTCAGACTATTCGATGAATATTATATCATGCTATTCATGGAATGAATACTTCAAACTCATATATGTCCATGTTTTTTTTTGTACATTTACTACTATTTAAAATCCTAAGGCTCTTTTGATAATTGAAGTACGGGTTTGAAATTTTTTATACATGTTCTGAAATGTATGTTTTGTAAAACTGTGCATGGGTTTAGCTCTAACATGTTTAGTTTTCTAAGAAATTTTAAAATCAAAACTAGTGTTTTTGGGAATTTTTGGAAGTTCTATAAAAAAAAATTAACAAAAAATTCAAGAGCAGCAGTAGAAAAAAAACCCATGCACAGTTTTATCTATTTTATTATAAGGTACTTGGGAAAAAATTTGAAAGAAAAGATACATATTTTAAAATGCCTTAGGAATTTAAAAAATAGTTTTAAAAGTTCGAAACATTTAAATTTTACAGACGTTTTGAAACAAATTAAAAACCTTTTGTATGGAATTATTATTAAATATTAACCTTTATGAAATGCAATTAAAACCAATTATAAAATATTAAAAATAAAAAAAAAATTGTGAAGATGGTACTTATCGCCTTAAACAAAGTTTTGTGACTAGTCAGCCTTTACCTGTAATTCGCCTATACACTGAACCAGAGGGAAAGGAAGAAATATAAGTGAAATGTACTTATTACAAATAAAATACACAATACATTAAAATTCAGTAGACTACGAGTACTTAATAGAACAGTGTTAAAATCGATGTAACACAACTATTGTAGAATATAAAACTTACTTTGTAAGCACATCATAATGTTAATGTTTCCCTCCAAATATAAAGCTGTATTAGCAATTCCGAATAAAAGTGAATTTAGTAAATTGTAATAAAATAACAGTAAGTTTATATATATATATATATATATATATATATATATAAAGACAAAGATTTGAATCTATTTTTGCTTTAAGTGTTTGTTCAGTATTCTAATCTCATAAGTTGTTGTTTCTAATGCCACCTGTCTGACGTAGTCAGATCGAGGCCCATGAAATTCATCAAGGCATCAGGCTATATTGTACGCCTGTCGTTAGCCGTAGCTTTGAGCACAATGCAGGTGACAGTACGATTTGGCTCGGCTCCACCCCAATTTTGAAGGAGAACACCCTGGGAGTAGTCAGGGGCCTCCCACCTCTCTTCCCCTTCCACCAACCTCTTGAGAGGACTTGCGGCTCGACAGATGTTTAGAGTACCACCAGGCCGCGAAGGGGCACTATACATTTACAAACATCCCTGCCTTCTGCGGGATTCGAACCCAGGCCCTACGGTATAGCGGTCAGCGTCGCTAACCACTATACCGGATGGGCGACTATTGTTTTCTTCAGTATTCATTGGAATGAGTACCAGCAAAGAAATCTGAAACTTTCTGTGCAAGGCTTCTTAGAAATACTGAAATAACACATCAACAAAATAGATGCAAATTTATGAACCAGACGGATTTGAGACGATTTTTGAAATATTTTAAGGAACATGTATGTATTACAATGTTAACGCAAATATATTACAAACAGCTGAATTGAGAAATAAAAAAAATTAATTCAACCATATGGAACTTTTATATGAATTCTTACAAGTTTTGTAAATTTTTAATAACGTAAACCTTTTTGACTTTTAGAAATACTTAAAAGCAATTTGTCTCAGAATTTTTAATTTAAATCAATGTCATTTTAAATACGTATAATCAATTTAAAAAGGCTCAATTTACGTTATAATCAATTTAAAGCATATCAAGATTAAAAGTACATTCCTTTTTCAAAAGTAATTTGAAAATTTCTAACATTATATATTCTACATTTTGCATTTTGTCATGAGTTACTTTAACACAGAATTCCATTTACTTATTAGTATCTCTTTAAACCTCATTCTTTAAACGTGAAAGGAATTTGAAATATTTGGAATTTGTTTAAATAATAAATATTTTACCTTAAGTAAAAACAACCATTGAAAAAATATTTTTCGCTGGTAGATTTAAAAAGTTCGATATTCGTAAGAAAATTTATTGATTAGGATACACACACAATACGAAAAGTAAAAAGAAATCATTATAAACAATCATCATTAAGACTTAATTTTTATAAAGTTAGATTAAAATTTAAATCCTTATTCAAAAATTATTAAAGAATACTGTATGAATGTAAAATATATTATAAGAAATTATAGATGGAATATTTGAAAGGACTATAAAAATTGGTATCTCCTTCAATATAGGAAAGATGTTATTTATTTAATTGCGTCAACAAATTTAACGTAACACCAATAACTATAAATCTATTAATAATGATTCAGCCACCATTTAATTTTTTTGAATGGTTATAGCGTAAATTTGAAACTTAAAATGTATAAAAATTAAGTCAAGGAGCTCCAGTATAATCAAATTTTAGTGCGTTATAATGAATTTAACATTTAATGCAACAAAAAATACATTATTTTGGAACCCAAAAAATTTTTAGAAATTACTTTTAACGTTTATTATTTAAATTTCAGATATGTTTGAAAACGTATATCGCTTACATTTCAGTGTTATCCTAATTGTATACGAATTCATACTGAATTAGCTTATTTCTCAGCAAATGAAATGAAATTTCATCAAAATCTATAATGATAATTAATTAAATTAGTAAATACTTCGCTTTTTTTCCCTTTGGGATGAATCTATTTTTATTTTTGAACTAGAATTGTGTATTGTTCTCTTCTCTTTAACATGAATATTGTATTCAATTGATAGCAAACATTGCTAAAATAGCGTTAGAGAATATTTTAAACATTTTGAAAGATTACATTTAGAAAGAAAAATCAAAATTATTGGTTAAAAAAAATTTTTTTTTAAAAAAGGCCTTTTTGTTTGAAACTTTGTTGCAAAAAGTCCTTAACAATAAAGGGCAAATATGTTTTATGAAACTCAATTTTGTTATTACTCCATTTATTTTTACGTAATTCTTCACACTTCCAGAAAGAAAGATGTTCTATTATACTTAAAGATAAAAATAAAATTGTCACAAAGAAAATTTCTTTCCTGAAACCTTTTAGTGAAATTAGGAAACTACATTACCTTAAAATGAAAAATGGTTTAAAAAAGATTAATTTGATATAAAGTAGCAATTCCTACTAAGTCTATGTCTAGTTTAAAAAGTTACAATTTTTAAAATGAAATATATCTTAAAGATTTAGATGGATGAAAACATAACTGATAAAGAATGCTATCTTTTATCTATCAACTGATATACTAGTATTTGTGTTTAACGTGTATTGCAATCTACACTTAAAATTATACAGTCAAATGAAACATATTTTACAAGCATAAAAAGTAGCTTTATTTAACTGGATGTAAAATATATTCTTCAGTATAGAAATCCTATCAAGAATTTCAACATTAACATGAATTACCGTTAGTGCATTGATTCTCCATTTATTAAATTGCCATTCTCATGCCTATAATGTTTAATTCCTACTATTAACTCTCTCTATATATATATATTTATATTGTTCAAATTTTCAATCGTTAATAAATTGCATTTTAAAGCACTCAATTGAGCTGAAATTTTATATACACGATTATTTTGAATGAAAATGCAGTAATTTAATTATAATTAATAAAAATTAATTTATTAAAATTAATTGATTCAAAGAATTACAAATACAGCCACGTTGGCATCATTGTTAGCGACTTAGCTACCATTTTGGCGTTTCAAAACTTGAAAAGGTTTATTTCTCATATTTTAAAGCACTCGTTTGAGCTGAAATTTTCTATACACTATTGTTTTGGTTAACAATACGATAATTTAATTATAATGAAATAAAATTAGTGGACTGAAATTAATTATTTAAAGAATTACAGATACAGCCACATTGGCTTCATTTTTAGCTACTTGGGTCAAAACTTTAAACAATTTTTTTCTCACGTTTCAAAGCATTCAGTTGAACTGAAATTTCAAATACACGATTGTTTGGAATGGCAATACTTTAGTGATAATTAATGAAAGTACTTTACTTTAGTGATAATTAATAAAAATTAATACTTTAAGTTTATATAAGATACTTTAGTGATAATTAATAAAACTTAATTGTCACTTAATGTTGTGATTCTGCCATATGTATGTACATATTTATATTAAGTGTAACTATTTAATAAAAAGTAACTAAAATATTTTTTTTTTTTGTTATTCTAAGTAGGAATTGACATAACTTTTATTTATATTACTTGTTAAATGTTTCTTTCATTTATTTAATAATACAAAAATTTATAAACAGAATTTCAATTTCGTAAGAGACGAATCTATACTTATTTAGCGCATCTGTGCAACAATCCAAAATAATATTTTTTTCCTGCATTTCTAAAATCACCTATGTGTTTTCCAGTATTAATTTAATTCATATATTAATTCTTTAAGTTTCTTTTACTAATGCATATGTTATAAATAGTATCAAGCTGTAATTCTATGCACTGAAATTGTCACTCACCGAATCGGCAATAGTTTTATTTACAAGTGCTAAATTCTCATTGTTTTTGTGTGAATATTCAAGAAAAGTATATACTTTTTGGAATTTGAATATATTTATAATACACAGAAAATTTATTGTGATGTATTCTGCATTTCCTTGTGTTTTTTTTAATTCCGAATGGGCTGTATATTAGCAACTAACCATTTGCAGACAAGGCAAGTCCTCAAATGTGAAATCTAGTTCGTAGTGGCAGCATCTAATGGTGGCCTTCTCTACCAAATTTCAGCAATCGTCGGTTGCTAAATAATTCCACGTATTAATTTTGCCCAGAGTACCAGAGACAAATTGATTTTTTAAAGATCTTGTACATCCCACATAATCATATGGCAAGCGTGCCTACGATTTTCACCTCCAAAAAACCTTTCGACTCCAACTGGGGTCAAATGCGGAATCTTAGGCTTACGAAGCGGGCTCTCTACCTCTCAACAACCGAACCGACCCATCTTCCAGTAGTTACGGATGAGGTTACAGTGGCACTTCATGCTTAGTGCCACTGTAACCTCACCGTGTAGAAGGACTAATGTACTTTAAATTTGTCAAAGTTCAAAATCCTCGATGGGGAGAAATTTGGAGAAGGCCTTGAGGAAGGTTAAAAATTAAGAGTTCCAACACAAATGCCTTTAAGTGCTGGATGCTAATGCCGCAGACTTAATTACTGGAAAATTAAAGTTTTCTGTTTTCCGCGTGGCTCTGTGTTAACAAATCTTTTTCATGAAAAATATTTTGTGGCTGCGAAAAAGTTACTTTACAACTGAATGTTCAAAATCGTGTCAAATTGGGTGTCATAAGTTATACCCCTGATATCGAGGTATGGAATAAAGCTGAGCAGGAACAAGGTTTTCATTAATAAATATATTATTTAACTGTATTGAATTGAAATACTTCCATTTTATGTTTAATTCTTATACATAATACATGTACGAGATTGTAATTTTTTATTTATGTAAAAATAATAGAGGTGTATTTTATTATTCTTATTTTATTTATTTGTTTATGTCAAATATCTTTAAATGATGCAAACATAATATATAATAAGATTCTAAATCCATATTATTGACCTCTATTTCCCAACTATGCATGATTCTCGTGCAAATCGAGTTGTTTTAATATTTCCTCTTGTGTCACAAGCTGAAACATATTGGTAGGCTGGTTTGGCACATCACAGCAGCAAGGTTGCCTACCCTTGCTCTTTGCAACCCTTTGAGCAGGTGCTCAACATCCTTTTCATCGCCACGGACCGGCCAACGTTTTGTAAATTTTACGTAACTCGCTGAAGGTAGAACATTGAATGTATATATTTAAGATCTTTTTTATTTGAAAATTTTAATTGAATTCTGTTTTAATTTGCCTTCAGAATATAATAGTTACAAGAATATATTAATATAATCCGGCTGGGTGGCGCAGTTGTTTTGTCGCTGGCCTTCTGCACCCAATGTTACAGGTTCGAACACGGACCAAGTCGGTATTTTTTTATGATACAGAAAATTGACAGCGTCCATGACGTATGATTATGCGGCGTGTAAAAAATCCTTCGAGTGCCCAATTCGTTTAGATCTCTCGGCAATATTAAAAAATTCTAAGTACACTTTCGCATCATCAGAGCTCAGAAGCCTCCCTCTGAGGAGGAAACTGGGCGTCAAAATTACTTGCGGTAAATGGTATCACCTATATGGGGCCTCACTAAAAAGTGATACTAGCTCCTGGGGAATGTACCAATCTGCAAAGGTAAAAATAGCAATCCGTAGCCCCATTAGAGGAAAAAAAGTATTTACTGGCACTTTTTTCGTAGCATTCTCAGGTATTTCTCCATCTTTCACTGTACAAATCTATTTAGGACTAAAACTCGAAAAACAAGCCCATATTAAGAAAAGGTTGGATGTTTACTGAACTCCTTACAAGGTACCAGAAAAAAAGGAAAGCCGTTATATAATTAGAATCTGATTTAAACTTTCAAGATGCCGATGTAGCAGATGAAATAAACAGAACCGATAGTGGCAATGCTCTTGTAGGAACTCCCCCGGGAAAATCGAAAGATCACGGCAATTTAACAATTGTATCTAATTCAGATCCAGGCACCTGATCAGTTATTCTATCAGATGCCAATAGATGTTTCGCAAAAGGACCCCCTTAGCTATTATGAATTTTCTTATGACGACACCGATCGAAGATTTAGCTCACAATATTATACTAGTGTCTTAAAAAACGGTGAAAAGGTTATACGTAAATTGTTAATCTATTCAATTACAAAAACTGTGCATATTTTTTTTCTTCAAACCTTTTGGTTACGTCATTAGTTTCCTTTCCACAGAAGGTTTTAAGAATCGGAAACACCTCGTTGAAACTCTAAATTAACATGGAACATCAAAAACCCAAAGAGTCAAAATAAAAAAACAACCATTACAATGCAGTAAAACAATTCAGTGACTCGTAAAGCCTTATTAATGCGGAGATAAATTATGGATGCGAGGTGCTTTTACGCTTTGTAGCAACATTAAAAATGATTTCTCAAAATTGCTTAGCTCTTTGTTGTAAGAGTAAAAAACTTGAGAATTCTAATAATGGTAATTTTTTTCAAATAATTTGATCCAATAATGAAAGAGCATGTCCGAAGAGCCTTAAGAAAGGATAAAGTTAAAGTACACTATCTAAAATTTAAAATTAGGACTCAATTTAAAATTAGGACGTTAAATCCACGAACAATCTATGTGTCATGTAGTAGCCACTCTTTAAATTTGGTCGTTAATGACATGACAAAAGCACCCTTAGAAGCCAGTACTTTATTTAATATAGTTCAAAAAATATTTTTCATCAACTTTTAGTTGGGTTATTGTATTAAAAAGTTGTATAAAGGGTACAACTTTAAAGCCACTAAGTGCAAATAACTTAGTGGATTAGTGGAAACCCAAATAGAGGCTATTAAACCCTTAAATTATCCATTGGGAGGTATTTATGATGCTTAAATTTGTTTTTATAATAATGCTGAATTTGACAACTCTATAAGAGATGAGACCTCTGGATTATTAAATTCCATTTACCAATTCAAGTTCCTGTGCCAATCATTATTTGTGTGGTATAAAATCTTAAATTACATAAAAATCCAATACGCAAGCTATTGCAGACGGAAGATTACGATCTTTCTTCTACTATGGAACTCTCAACAAATTGTAAAGATTTTTTTAAGGCACTTCGATCGGATGTTGCTTTTGATAAAATGCACTGTGATGCAAAAGAACTGACCGTCGAGATTGATATCCCTGTTTACTTTGAGATGAGGCAGCCACTCACAGAGTTCGTTCGACGGAAAAATGTGAATTTTGATTATGAAGCACAAGATGTTCCGGTGGAATATCCTAAATTAAAATTCAAGATAGAGTTTTATTTTTTTAAATTGGACCAATCAGTTAATGCCTTGGAATGCAGATTTAATTTAGTGAGTACTCACAGTAATTGTTTTCAAATTTTATACAATATATAAGATTTAAGAGTTCACTTAAAACTTTTATTAAAAACTGTACAAATTCAGAAATGATGTTGATCGAGGGAGAATCAGTGGATATACGCGTTTTATCCAGCAGATGAGATAATGTCAATTTCAGCTTTATTAGACAAAAAAGAAAGTCCAGTTAAAGTTTTAAATTTTTTTTTGAGTTTTAGAATTTGTTCCAAATCTTGCAATTCCATTAAGAATTTTACTTTCTTCGCCAATACGTTTGCCAAGTGTAGAGAAGAGTTTATGAAAATTAAAAGTAATAAAAAATTTCTTACAGTTCACAACTTTTCAAGATAGATTAAATGGCTTATAGTTACATTGGTTTTCGAGCATGCAATAGCTGAACAAATTGATCAGAAATTTTTTGGAATTAAAAGTCAGAAAAAAAAACACTGGTAATTTTTACGTTTTAGTTTTTAATCAATATTTATAAATGTACTGATAGCTCCCTTTTTCTTCGCAAGGAATATTCGAGTTTTATAGGTGTGCATTTGTAAACAATTTTTATCTTTTTTAATAATATTTTTTTTTTACTTTGGGGAGAGGGGCGCCATTTTTCAATTCTGTCCGGGGCGGCAAAATTGCTAAAGCCGACCCTGTATTCTATGAACCCACCTACAAATACCCACCGTAAAAAAAACCTCGAGAATATTACTTGTTCTGGAGACATAGGCTCCAGCACATGTTTTTACAAATCTAACTACATCTTCATCATGAAACGAACTCAACATGGGGTGATAGCCACCGAACCAACCGCATTTATCATGTGTACTACAGTGCAACATAATGTAGTGTATCATTGAGTCATAAATACCGGATAATAGCTGAAAGTATCTATAGTATGGAACAGTACCCCGATAATTTATCACAAATCTGGATTAGCCCCCTAGTGACCATAGAGAAAAGTTCGACTATAGTTCTACAAATAGTGAAAAGCAAAATGCATTTAAAAACAAAATTCTTCATTTGAATGAAAATATTTCATAATTTAAATATACCTTTTTGTAACAAAAATATTACTCTGTCCCAAGTATGTTCATTCAAAAAGAACTGGACATATATTACACAAATACTATGTTTTATGAATTTTATTTAAGGATTTGTTTTTATTTCGAAAGAAATTTCTTAATTACTCCGTGATAGTTTTGAAATAAAACGATACTTAGGAATGAAGGATTAGCTCCCTTTTTTAATTTTTACAAAATTCTGTTTTCATTTCAAAAATTTGAATGCAAAATGAATTGCTTCAGTTCCGTTTTTACATCATTTCTCAAAAATTTGAGATTTTAAGTATGCTTACATTTGTTGTCTCAAGAAAATGTTATTTTCGAAATGTGAGAATTATTTATAAATATTTTACCAATTTCATCTTGGGCTCTGACAAATAGTGCCCTTTCTTTTGTAAGAAACTGTATCTTTATTAGATATAGTTGAATTTTCTTATCAAATACAAATCCAATTAATTTTTTGAGGAGCTTTTTAAAAATAATTTGAAATGTATTTAATTTAATGTTTTTAACACATTCAGAATACTTTTCCAAAACTAACACACTAAAACATTATGAATGCCTTGTTAGGGATAAATACCAATAAATATTAAAACTTAACCAGTAATATTTTAAATAAATTGCCCAACTTTTAAAAAAGTAACAATCATAACTAAAAGGTTAGCAATTTCTTAAAAATTCTTTAAACCACAGTTGGAGAAAATCTGATAATATATCATTTAAAGTATCACTAAAACAAAATGCATACGTGCATCTATATAATGCGCAACAAATTTACAATTTTATAAAAGTATAAAAAAACTTATAACTATGCAAAAAATATTATAGGAATATTTATGACATATTTATGAGGAGACCTCATAAACCATACAGACCATATCGTTACAGACCACAACTCAAAAGAAACATTCACACACACACATGTGGTATCACACACATATATATTTATTACATTTTCGAGAAAACAATGTGTGCATAGGGTTCCAAAAATTAAATAGCAATACATTTATAACATTTTATCAGACACACCAGGTAAATTTTTAACACTTTAAATGCCCAGTTCTAGAAGATTAAAGACCCACTTTTAGTTTTTCTAATTTTATTTAATTCATTGTAACTCGGCTTTTAGGTAACGTAGAAACAAAACATTTTGTAAGATCAAAATATTCCTCTATTCAATAAAATAAAAAAAATCGATAATATGTGCTTTCATAGAAATTTGTCTTTTGAACTTTTTCGGGTACCTTAAATAATATACAATTATTATAAATTTCGATAATAAACTGATAAACAATTGAAACAGTATTTTAAAGCTACAGAATAGATTATCACTTCATAACAAACATGAAATTTTAATGAACGATAGGTAATGAATTTGAATGAAGAAATAATGCTTTCTTCACATCATAGCGTTAACAATGGATTGTTGTACGGATATTCAAATTGAGTGTCAATATCCTTACATTAGAGCGCTATTGAAACTCGGAAAGTATGGGTGTTCGAAAATGTCCCAAATTAGCCACTTAGCCGTAATTCAGAATTGCCCGATATATTGTCAACAGGGGACTGTAATACCCCTACTTAAAGCTATCAAATATCTTCTCGGTATAATCTTCTAAAGTATTTCAACTGTGACTGATGATTGCTTTTATGAGAGCAAAGTGAAACAGAGAAAGAGACTTATTTTGGAATTCTGTAATAATTCACTTCTTATTTAATTTTTTTGCAGGAATAATGTTTCAGCTTTTTACATTAAAATGTTCTCTCGTTAGTAAAGAAAATAATATAAAATGAATGCTAAATATATTATTAGATGTGCTAAACTTTACACAGTTTTTACACATCAAAAACATTTATTGTATGTATGGGCAATTATAAGTATATTATTCATGAATTTATATGAATAATCATTTCTGTGTGGGGGGGGCGTACCTAGCTGCTTTTATTCTAAATATCGCTAAACTTTATTTGTTGTATTTTGAA
This sequence comes from Trichonephila clavata, assembly GCA_019973975.1. NCBI lineage: Eukaryota > Metazoa > Arthropoda > Arachnida > Araneae > Nephilidae > Trichonephila > Trichonephila clavata. Next base: position 87,872 of record BMAO01024622.1, read on the forward strand.
ATCTTAAAGAGATTAATGAATTAGATGCTTTCTTATTAATTTTTTTCTACTTACTTTTTACTAATCTATTTTTATTAGCTTATTGTTATTTTTCCTGAATTTAGAATTTTCTTTTTTTCTTATACTTATTTTCATACTCATCTTTAACTATAATCAAGATTATGCTATCTCGTACTTCTATGTACTTGGGCTTTAGAATTACTGTACATTGTTTTAATATTTAAAATATAGCTTAATATTTAAGTTTTTTTCCAATAGTTTTGTCTAATGTTATGCTTTATAGTTTTAATTTTTCATATAGATTGAATTACACACACACAGAGTTGCTTTATTATTAAATTTGTGAGATTCTTTGACACTTTGCATAGATGACTGGCACTTAAGCCATGTCTGGTGGTGTATTGATAAGGAAGGCAGGACACGGGTATTTACTTATCCTTCTATGTTTTTCTTGTGTTATTTATGTGATTTATTAAGAGTTTGGATTTTGTGGCTGTTTTAATTCAGGGCATAATTAATTTTAATTAGTAAAGTTGTTTTGTTGTATGGAAAATTTGAAGTATGCATGATTTTTAATCATTGGACTACATGAGGACTACATCATCAACTACATGAAGACAACTGTATACAATTCTATCGATTTTCAATATTTTGTGTTATTATTTACATTAACATGCCGATTTGTAGTTTATAAATAATGAGAGAATACAGAGATTTAATATTTGATGATAAAATATGTATATAGTTTCAGAACTTATTAAGGAACCTCAAATATATTCTGTAACAATAATTTTAGATATTTTTGTTTCAGGTTTCCAACCATACAAATTATTGATTGTATTGATTCGTATGTCAAAGAGTGCTACGTAGTGCTAATTAATTTATTTAACCCCTTAAAACAAGAGTTTTTTGTCGAAAAATCTCGCAATAAAATATTTTTTTGACAGAAAAGAATTATATAGTTATAGTGTAAGTCATTTTTTGACATTTCAGTTGTGAGGGATGTGACTAGAAGCGAGGGGGGAGGGAAAACTTATAAAAAATTATTATATGATGCGTAAAAGAGTTGATTACAAGTTCATTTTGAACTTCAAAATATTTCAACCAAATTAAATCAAATTGTCATACAAGCATAAAAATGACTAAAGATTCAGCTTGGTGTGATATGCCATGAAGAATATCCAAAACCTTCAGAGTCGCTCTTTATCAGATAACGTTTTCTAAACAAGTTTAAAAAAACACTTAGTAAACTTTAATTTATGTTTCACTTACTTTTAAGATATTTAACGCAATAAAAAGGGACGTTTTACCTTTTCCAGACCAACTGCTTTATGACAAAGAATTCCAAACTAACTTGTAGCTAATCATTATAATGCACACCACGTGGTTTCCTTCAAAAAACATCCACATAATGATATCATCTATGGTAAATAAGCTTAATTATAATCTAGTCAATCTATTTTTATTGAACGGGTATCAGGCGGCCATTGAGAATAAAATAATGCGAGATACAAGATCGCCCTTGTCAGAAACGGAAAATTGCATTAAAGGGTTAATTAAAGTCATACAAATATTTCACCCTTCTAAGCTAATAAACATGAGTAACAAATGCAAAACAAAACGAACTTAAGAACTTGCTATGTTAACTTATATTTGTTAAGAACTGAATACGATTGGCACAAGATGGAAATAATTAAATCATCTAAAAACGGTGGATACTTTGCATCAATCGAACGTTTGCGCTATGTAAACATATCTACGTTAAGTTCAGTTATGAAAAATAAGAGTAAAATTAACGAATGTGTTCAAAATTGCAGAAGTGTATCTTCAAAGTTTGTTTCTACTTTAGAGCGGTGGGTGAATGGGAAGACTTTTATCGTCCTGGTTTGATTATCTACATCAAAATAATGTCTCTTTGAGTTGTTCATTTAACCGTGCTAAGGTTGCAAGAAGATTAGAAAATTAGTTTAAAAGAAGTTGATAACAAGGTATTTCAAGCAAGAGATTGCTGGTTTGAAATTCTAAAATGAGGTATAAAATTATATTAAATTCACTAGAGAATTGGCTGATCCACATAAAGATACTACGAAGGAATTTATTACTTATCAGTTCAAAATTATTATACGAGTAGATGGAGAATGTTTGAAAATCAAATAAAGTACCTGTGTTTTTATATTAATATTTGAGATAGATGCACGTATTTCATTTCGTGTCTATAGTTAAGAAATTCTGTACACATATTTAAATTTACAATTTAAAACGTTATTAATCTTAGACAATTTTCCAAGACACTTAAACTGTATGAAAAATATGTACTCTGAAATCGATGCTATGTTTCTTTCTCCAAATACAGCCTTCCTCATGAAGGACATGGATTAAACAGTGATAGCTACGTTTAAACTTATGAGGACAATAATGAATAAGGACATATATACAACTGATAGGGAAAATGGGTCAACACATTAGAAGATTTTTGGAAGAATAATAATACATGAAACACAATGAACAAAATATTGAAATTCATGCATTGAAATAAAAGAGTCAACAATAAAATATTTCTAGAGACAATTTTGTCCAGAAATGATTCCCAATTTTTAAACTTTTGACGAAAATGCGAAAACTATTACAGTTTAAATCATTAGACTAATGAATGAACTGAAATTGAACTTCAAGAACGAAGATGTTAATGAGTTTATTGATTCTCACTCAGTACTGTTTCCAAATGAATACGTAATTGAGTAACCATTGAGAAGAAGAAGTTAGTAAAAAGTCTACTTTTTGACAGTTAAAAATATGAAAGAACTCTTCACGCATATCTTGAAATGTTTTTCACTGTCATGGAAACATACATCTCAAGTACGTAGAGCTTGGAAAAACTTGGAATGTTATAAAAACATTCCTTCAAAAATAAAAGGAAAGATAATTATATAAAACTCTTGACATGTTTATACTGAAAACATCCAAAAGAACACACTTAAATCTTTTTCAACTTGATTATGTATACATATTGGCATGCAACAGATACTTCAAAACACATTTGGCGGTGCACATTCTTCTACATAACTCTACATTCGAACGTTCATACTTAGCGTACAACGTAAGGAATTAATCTCGATTCAACAAAAGTCAGATAGTACGGAAAAATTACTAACTCTTATCAATTACCATCTTTTCCCTAAGCCGAGAGTAAAAGTTTTTTTACTAGGAAAAGATACATGGCAAGAATTTCTCTGTGGTAAACGTTTTAGAAGAGATGAAAAGTTGGAGAATGCAGTGAACAACTGGCTTGATGCACTGACGTCAAAAGAGTATGACATTGGAATTCTGAAGCTCACGAAGAAATACAACAAATGCTTGAAAACAATCGTTATTACGTAGAGAAGAGAAGGAATCTTTAAGGAATGTTAAAGAGTTATTGTTTTTTTTTTCAAATAAAAATAGTGTGTTTTTCATTTTTATAACAAAACGGTATTCATTTTCTGTGTGATTCTCGTATAAATGATTTGGAACAGCAATCGCGACAATCTTTAGAAAAAAATGTATGGACACCTAAGCGTATAATTTTATATTTGGTGGACCATTTATATGATTGACCAATATCTTCGCATACCACTGTAACTATATTGTCATTTCTTTTCTTTTCTTCTTATATTTCCATATCACTATCAAGGAACTTCACAAAAAATATGAATTAACCAGCAATGCAAAGCAATACCAACTAACCAAAGTCTTGTGCAGCCAATTTATCATGGTTGCCAACTTGCCCTTTCAAATATCACTAGATGCACCGTAAAAGTAGCTAAATATTTAATTTCTCTAAAAGCAGTACCTAAAAATTGAAAATTACAGTATGTATTTCATAATACTTTTTGTTATACGTCATTTTTTAAATTAAATCTTCATAAAAATATAAATTACCTAATAGTTTTGTTGACCACCAAAACTTTTTCACATACCTCCCTAGTTTCATAGAGCATGGTTAGCTACTGTTTATTTAGAATAATATCCAATTATTCCCTTATATTATACCATAGAAACCATTATTACATAACACTACAGCTATGGATGCTCCTACACGTAAAAGTCTATAATTCGGCAAACTTTTAGATCAATGCTTATTTCCAGTCTTACAAAAACTATATCAAAAAAATTACTGTGGTTTGTAAAATAGAGCATATATTTTTAAATTAATTTTTAATTCAGTATAAAATTGTATTGGGCAAAATAATGGAAAACCATTAACTTCCAGTAATTTTTCGTGCGCTTTTATTTTCATTTTTATCGGTTCTGCTTTATAGGAAATCTCTGTATTTTCGTTTCTAAAAATCGTAAAAATATAACATATATTAAGAAGCACTGATAAACAGGCTTTATAACTGAGAAATAAAAATAATTGCTAATTCAAACACTGCGACAGAAACGTATCACAACACTTCACCTCTAGTATTTAGCTGTGAGCTGAAGAGTTTGTTAATACATTGCTGTGGCAATTCCACTTTGTTCTGTAATACTTTACTATTTTATTACTTCTTGTCCTGTATTCAGTTCGAATTGTAATTATTAACTATATGTACCATACCGTTAAAAACTAAATTTGATAACTATTCGTCTAAAATTATATGTAAAATTTAAAACAACGAAAACATTTAAATATTTCCATACTTCAAAGAGACATATTGAGCCTCCCTATAGAAAAGAATATTAGAAGAAAAAAACATTCTAACAATTTCTAAAGAAAAATTCAATTTTCAAGAAAATATCTGATTTTTCGCAGTTGCCATAGAATTCCAAACACCAACGTACGGAGGGAAAATCTCGAGAGACTTCAATGTAAACAGTGGAAGACTAAAGTAAATGTAGTTTTCCATACACTAAGACATAATTACGAGATAATTCCTTTACACGTCAAATTGTTTTGGGGAATGCTACATTAGACCCCCAAGGCCCGTACCTCGCCTTCAAAATGTACTTTAACTTCACGCTAGTCTCAAGGTGTTCCACTCTAATTAGTACACACTACACTTGATACAAACTAATTAGATTATTGGGAAGATTTACATTTGTGTCCGATACTAAATTGTGTTAATGCTATCTCTCAAATGGGGGAGGCGTTTGCTTAAGGTAATAATTATGTATTGATCGTGCTCTCGTGAATTATTTGATATTTCTGACATTCAAGAAGAGATTTTTCGATTTATTGAAAAAATAAATACGTGAAAAGTTTATGGAATGTTTAATGAATTTTGAATGTTTAGATTTAAATCGATTTTTTTTTATTTCATTAAATTATGTAACTTGTAGAGTTAAATTGAGATTCTTAAAGATTTAAGAGAGTAATAGGAATCCTATCTGGTTTTACTTATACTTATGTTTAACATTTTCGTTGGTGCGTTTTTCAGTTTCCTATCTACTTTTTTTATTAATGTTATTATTTTTAATAAAAAAGACTGAAATTTGTTTTTAATATATCTTATTCTTTTAGATTTTTTTAATTCACTGCAATGAGGATATAGGAAATAATCCATTCTTAATTGGCCATTAGCGATTCTATCCAGTGCATAAAAATTCTTTTAAACATTATAAATGGATTTATTCAGCTTAAGGCAATCTTCAAAGCTTAAGGTCATATTTTGGGGCATTAACAGAGAGCGTGGATCCTCTGAGTAATTTAGAAAACTATTTACTTTAGTTTTAAGGGTTTTGATACCTCAAGATAGGTTGAAATTTTTGCCCATGAAACATTGAAAAAATATACAGTGCAATGATTGAATAATAGTTCATCGTCGTTGCAGTAAAGAGCAACAGGGGTTATTGATGAAGAATTTCATAACTCTAAGACACTGTCGAATGACAAAGACAATACCTGAGCTGGCGCATACTCTTCGAACTTCTTCAATTTTCTGTCTTCAACTGAACCGTCTTCAAGCCAAGCGATAAAAGTTAATGAGATATTTAATATTATTTTTATGCATGGTTTCAAGTAACCGATTTCCGAAAATTCATTATTTTAAACATAGATTGACACCAATTATTTCTATCTTCAGTTAGAAATTAATATTTTTTAATTATTGAAGGGGAATTTTGAATGCTCTTTAAAAATATAATTTATAGTAAATGATTTTTATTAACATAAAGTTTGATTAAAACAAATGATTGGGTTACGGAACTATCACAGCTTGAAGGCCATAAACTCTGGTAAAGTCTAGTAGTTACATATTGTTAAAAGCTTGCAGTGTGTATCCCACCTATTTGTGGTATCCCTGTAAATTAGATTGCAAATAAGTTGACAAAAAATGGTGTGCGATTTATCAGATATCTTTTGAAGAAGTTTGTTATAGTTTTTCTGCTTCAAAGGGTTTCATACATATCTAAACTACAAGTAATAGAAAGAACAAGGGTTGAACCCATGAATGAACTCATCTTGAAACTCCGGATTATACCAAGTACTATGCTTTCGCTGTCTTTCGAAGGACAACCATGCACGATGATTGCCTTTATGCTCATATGCATCGACATGGGATCGTTAACAGCCCCACTTGCCCCCTTCTGATGACAGCGGACAACGGACAACGCTGTAATGACAGTGGACCATCTCCTTCTTTGCCTAGCCTTGAAAATACTATTTACTCCGGTTATTGAAAGTCAAAGGAACTCTTATTTGTTAGAGACTTAAATTCTTATTTTTCTGCGTGTAGTTTTGCTTTAGTATTTCTCTTGCTTGTGCCATCTAAACTTTCTCTTCTGAACCCCGGAGAAAGAATTGTGTTCACTCTATCTTCTACAATGGAAAAAAATAAAATAATCATCATTTATACATAACACATTACCTGGCTAGGATAAATGAATATGTAAGGTCAGATAAGAAAGAATAGTCTTATTCTCATAATTTGTGATATTTTGTAACTTTTTCCTCAGTTTTACTTAAAATATTATGAATTATTTTTACATACCATTTGTAATCAGCATAATTTTGTGGTGTTTCATTGTTTTACCAAAAATCCCTTGTGTTTCTGAATCTAAGAACTATTTAAAATTAGAGGACAAAATTAAGAAAAAGAAATCAAACAATATATTTAATAAGTTGTGTGTGCGAAAAATCATTTTTTTTTTGTAATATAAAAATTTTTCCTCGGATTTTGCTTGATTTTGTGTGTTTGAATTTTAGTATGAAATTATCATAATAAAATTAGTAAGGTAGACTTCAATTTTCAAATAGAAAAGTTTCAAACACAGAAGATATTTAAATCAAATCTCAGAAACAGCTTTCATTAAAACTAGTCCATGTTGGGAAAAAATGAAAACATATCTTTCAGATTTTAAACTATTCAAAATTATCTTTTAAAGCTTCATTTCTGTAATCATTTTATTATTTATCAAGTTCCTTTCAATTACTATACAATTATATACTGACTAAGGTATAAGTAATATAAAACATACTTACATGAAAGAAAAAAAATAAGTACAAAGTAGGGTTATTTTTTTATTTTATGTGCATGAAATTTTTCAAATTAATTTTAATTAAATCTTCAAGTTACTAAATTGCTTATTACATTACTTTTGTTAGTTTTACTCTCAATCATCTACATCGTGAAATAAAGATTTAAAAAACAAACTTTATAAGAATAAGTTCCCAACTGAAAATATTTGAAAATATTTGAGGCTATCATATTTCGCTCATCAATCACACTTTAAACTCAATATGAGAAGCAAAATCCTGCTTTTTTACTTACTTTTTTGAAAAAAATATTGAATCAATCCATCATATTCCGCTGAAAAACATATATCCTATTTTAAACAATTTCGCAAAATAACACATTATACATCTGAAAAATAAATTATCATAAGTAATAAAATTGTTTCTTCATACTCTGATTTCTGCAATATGAAAAAAAATGATTCGCAAAATAAAAAGCATTTTATTTCTGATAATGCAGAATGTATAGAAATTACCATGCATATGAATCCAAAGATATTGAGGTTTTGTTATATTTTACAGTTTGGGAAAAAAATATAATATTTTGACTAATTTCTAATTACTGTCAAACCATCATATAACGAAACTCTATTTTAAAATTTCTCTATCTTGCAAAATTTTTTCCTGGAGTGAAGAACATTTTACTATATTCTTTGTAAAATAACCTCCAAATAGCGAAATGCATTTTCTATATAACGCGAACTTTTTCTTTCTATTTTAAAAATATTTCAGAACATTTTCAAATTGTTCTCTCTTTTAGCACATTTTATGGTAATCAATGACCTTGAACTGGAATTATCTGGGGCCTATGGACGCGGTAGCCAAGTGGTCAAGGTATCGGATCATGCCTAGCGTGTCATGTGTTCGAGCCCAGTACCACTGAAGACGCGCCGTGTAGGGGCGCGATGCCCGTTAAATCTGTCGAGAGCTCAAACGCCCTAACGTTGGGGTGGTGTGTAGTTAGGAGAGAGGGTGTCATCCGCGTCACTTGACCATGGTTTAAAATTACGCGTCTGTCGCCAAAAGCCCTCGTGTAGCTGAACAGCGCGACGTTAATATTCTCACTCACTCACTCATTATCGGGAACCTAACTCACCTAGAGCAATGAAATGACCACAATTTTTCAAACAATATACTCTAATAAAACTAACTGAGAGAGATTTTACCAGTAATTAAATTTAAGGACGCATGGGTAGAGTATGCTTAAAATGACTGGTTATAAAATAATGTATATTATTCGTAGGCTTAAAACTTGGAAATGTGGTTAAGAAGTACATTACTTTTTATATGAAGTTATTTTGAAGTTGAAACATGCATGAACAATGTCTTTTTTCCTCTTTTTTACCTTGCAGAGTTATTTTTGAAGAGTAAGATATATAAAATGAATAAATATAATTTTTTTTGAAAAAAAAGTGTGAGTATTTATTTTTTTAGTAATGTATAGTGTTTATGAATTAAAAATTTGTTTTGTGTTTTTAAAGTATATTCAAATATTAATTTCTATTTAATGAATTTTCAATACAATGAACTTTTTTCCCCGGGATTTTGTGACTTCACTAAACAGTAGTCCGACGGTATTTAACTATGGTATAACATTGTAAGTTAGAATTTTCATGCTTAAAGACTAAATAAAATCGACATTGCATCCCATTTGTTAGAAAAGGATAAGCAATAATGATTCTGTGACTAATACGCAATGTTCATTTGTTAAGGAATCATTAATCACACTGTTTTTGTTATTGGTATTTGGTTATAATTTAACTAAATGGAATTTAGTAGGAAAAGTGTGAGATAATTTAGTACATTTATTTTTAAAAAATGGAAGAGCCTTAATAGGGCAGTTTAGTAATTAAGATCAGGTGATGTTCAAGTCATTCTCTGGACTCAACTCTGGATTTCACCCACCCCCCGTGTAAGATAGCGAAGTGTGGAGGAACACTACTCACTTAAATTTTCACATTTGTGTGAAAGAATAAGGTAGATATCATCCTCATAATTTGACTCCTTTGTTCCTATCTCACAGGTCAGCGTAATAGGACTTTCGAATAATTATTCTAAAATTATACTGGCCTCGAAATATTAAGGTACGACATGTTTTTCGAAGTTAACAGTTGAATATATCACTTTAACAATACAATTAAGGGTTTACATGAATCATAATAGTAAATTTTAAAAATACTTATTCAAAACATGAAAGGTTTCATTTTTATTTTAAAGAAATGGTTATTTATGTAGAATTGAAGTAAATGAGAAGAAATCAAACTTTCAAAATATCGTGCGTACATTTTCCACATAATTGCTGGTCTTCAAATATTGATAATTTTGTTGACAATACCCAGGAGAGTTTAGCAGTCTAACAAAAGTTGTTTACTTTCTTTATAAAGATAAAGTAGGCTCTTGTATGGGAGGAAATAGGCATTTTCAAAACCTGATTCACCTAAATAAATAAAAAAAGAGTGGAGCATATTGCTATGCAATTTTTTTCTAAATATTCTAAGGTGAAAGTGTTTTTGTAGGGAATCGTGCATGTTAAGCAAATGAGACTTCATTCTATAATGAAAGTTCCTAAGAATCTTTACACAAATATACAAAACTTATTTTTTATAAAACAATAAAAATTACCTTTTAAGTGAATCACTATGTTAAAAAAGTTATAAGAATGTTTATATTATAACATCAAAATTACTTTATTTTAAACAAAACGTATAAAGTTTTTTTTTTATAATTACGAGCTTTGAATCATTAATTTACCCCCACACAGAAATTTTCCTGTAGTAACTTCAAGTTTCTTAAAAATTTTTGACCAAAATTTAATACATTTTCAGCTTTATATATACTTTAACGAAACGTGTGAATTATGTATAAAGCATTATTAAAAATCTCTCAAAATTTTCCACATTGGTACATGGTTTTAGCTTTCATTCTCAAAATCTATTTAAATCAGAAAATTTTAATATGTTTAAATGCTTTAATGCATACAAACGTTTATAGTTCCCCCTTCTGATAAAAAAAATTTGAAAATAAAATATCTCAGTTTTCTTTTCAGGTTTTTTCTTCGTGGCTATATTTTAATACTTGATCATAATGATATTGATTTGTATAATTGGATCACTAAAACTCTCTTTTACTCCTCCTACGAATAGAAAATTATTTTAAGAAAAATTTATCGCAAAACCTTTTTTTTTATATTTTTATTTTAAAGGTATTTAGTCCTCAGTTTTTTTTCTTGTTTTTTTTTAAATCATTAAGATAAAAAAATAAAATATTAAAATAGCCATTTTTTTAAAAAACAATTCTAAGTTTGTAATTATATTTATCGAAACCGGGAGTAAATCGATTTTATTTTTTAATATATAGAAAGAAAAATATTTTTTTTAAAAAAATGAATTGCTTAACACGCAACACAAAATGTCCAATAATTCCCTTTTTTTATGAAAGTTTAAATTACTAATGAGGGTTTGATTAACAGTTCAGAATTTAAAAAAAAATATTTTACCTTACCACAGTTTCACTCTCTTTTTTTACTCTCAAAGTAATTACAGAGTAACTAAGCTCGTAAAGTGACAATACAAAAATTTATTTTTTATAAAATATTCGGTTAAATACTTTTGAAAAACTTAAAACATTTTAATTGTTGGATTTCAAATCTGATTGTTTCCGATAATGTTTAACAGAATTACTTGGTAATTAAATACAAATTTATCATTGTACATATAATTACGAATATATAATTAAGTAACTTTGTTCTTTTATTGAAATTGCATTATTTTATACACTTGAATTTCTTTATGAACGAAAGATCCACACTTTTATAAATAAAAACATTTTTAAAGCATGTTTTATGCACAAGAATAAATTAATACGGCTCTAAATCAGACCAAAATGACTTTTACTCTAAATTGTCATATATGTTACCGCTATGCAGTTGAATCCATTATTTCTTAAAATAACTAGGTATTTCGTGAAATAACTAGACAAGTCAGTTAAAGTACACTCATGTCCATAAATTAAGGGTAATGAAGTTCCGGCAAAGAAAGAGACAGAAGCAAAACAAATTTGACATATTTGTAAAGTCTATTTATTAAACAAAAGGTAAAGAGGAAAAAAATGCTATATGTTTGACATAATTAATAAAAATTGCGATTTTTACTCCCTGGAGAAAATTTTAAAAAAGAACCTATTTACAAAAAACAGTATAACATGGTTAGTATGATGGTTAATACGGAGTTTGTCTCCCGGACGATGCAATACAGGCCTTACAACGCCTACGCATGCTGAGTATCAAATTATCAATCTGATCTTGAAGAATATTACACCACTCATCAAGCAATGCCCTCCGAAGTTCCAGTAGACAGGTGGGAGGGGGTTGATGGGCTGTAATTCGTCGGCCAAGCATATCCCCCACATGTTCTATTGGATTCAAGTCCGGTGAGAATGCTGGCCAAACCATACGGGGGATAACCTCCGATGGAAGGCATTCGTCTACAATGTTTGCACGGTGAGGACGGGCGTTGTCATCCATAAACAGAAATTCAGCACCCATGACACCCCGAAACAAACGTACATGTTGTTCCAGAATGATATCACGATAGATGTGGCCTGTCATCGTTACACTCTGAACATGCAGGTCAGTTCTGGAATCAAGAATAATTCCTCCTCAAACGAGCCACCCTGCACCACCGTAACGGTGCCGTTTAATGATGTTCTCTTGATGGTAACGGGTACCTGTCGCTCTCCATATGAAAGTCCGGCGAGAATCAGAGTGCAAACTAAACCTGGACTCGTTGGAAAACATCACTCAAGACCACTGTTGCGGTGTCCACAATGCATGCTCTCTACTCCAGGTTAATCGCAGGCAACAGTGAGTTGCGGTAAGGGGAACACATCTGACAGGCCTACGAGCATATAGACTAGTGTGCCCTAAGCGTCTGTACACGGTCTGCCTTGAAACTGTCGTACCGGTAACTGAAGAGAGCTGACGAGATAGGTCTGATACTGTGCTCCGTCTGTTTCTTGTGGCAGTAAATGCTAAATACCGGTCCTCATTTGGCGTTGTAACTCGGGGGCGACCTGTGCTGCAACATCTACTCACATTACCATCATCTTGGGATCGTTGCCAAAGCCTGGAGATGACACTCTGGGCGATTCCAAGTTCCTCGGATAATTCCAGCTGGGTACGTCCACATTCCAGTCATCGGATATTTGTACCACTTACAAAACCATTCAAATGCTTCCTTCGTGCCATAGCTATGCGGTTATTGCACTGAAAGGCTTTTAAAGCGCTTGTGAACAATTTTACTTCTTTGTTACCATTCCCTTCCTTCCCTCTCTTACACTCTCGTCATTGTGACGTACTATCCACGCCATCTGGTGGTTTCCTGTAATTTGCATATTCTTCTTCATGATGTGTGTGATAATTCTACAGGTGAAATTTTTATTTTAGAGTTCAATTTCTGTGTGATTCTGAATTATCCTTAATTTATGGACATTAATGTATAAAAAATTATTGACTTCTGTAATTTAACTAGGTATTCTACAAATTAACGATTGCTTGATCATTAAAGTATGAAACACGTCAATAGAAAGTTCTTTGAACAGGTTAGGAACAAACGATGGCCAGAAAAAAAATTGTACTCTGGATCTCAGTTCAGTATACGTGAGCGAGAATAAATTTCCATTGAAGAAGTTCGAAAAAATATTGGCATATCGTTTCGATCTCTTGCAACACATCAAAGTTGCTGGACTGAACAAGGATATAAAAAGTGCTCGTGTAAAAAAATAGGTAATAGTTAAAAGAGATCTTGTTTCAAAAACAATATGCAAAGTGTCATGACAGTAATCCTTGCTCTAATGAAAAAGGAAAATTAAAATAAAAGTATTTAATAAAATTTGTTGTTGTTACCAATGCACGTCAGCGTCGCTAACCACTATACTGGATGGGCGACTTAATAAAATTTAAAATAATATTATGTTATATTTTTGTTTAAAAAAGTTTATACAATGTTTTTATGAAGCAAGAGTTTATCTTCCCAGCATGTAGTTTTGAAATATTATTTAAATATAACTGTTTTTCTGTAACATATTCTTTTTTTCCCTTTAACTAATGTTAGCAGTATGAGTAATAATAAATTAAATCATCGGCTTTTCTTATTTTTTATCAATTAACCATTCGGAAAAGAGATCAAATGTATTTTTCGAGAGATTTTAGCTATTTATAATCAATTAATTTTAAAAAACTTCGAAATTGTTTTTTTTTACTTTAACTGTCTATTATTAGTTCTTCTATAGAAAAACTAATCATTTCATTGAATACCTAGGTAAAGTATGAATTTTTATTTTTATCTTTTTATACTTTTACTGTTTTATCTAGATATTTCATGAAATAACTGAATTATTCACTTTAACGGAAACATATACATTTCACTTATTCAATTAAGAGCATTTTTCACCTTCAAGATACAAGAGCCTTGTTTTATTTTAATTTAAAGTTTAAATAACAGATGTATATATAGTAAAAGAAAAAAAGCAAATTGTTCTTTTACTTTTGCCATAATTCTGTTATTATTTCAGCATTTAAAAAGTAAATTATATACACTTCAATGCCTTAATTCATTTGTTTCCAAAAATATTTTTATAGACATATTTATTCATTTTTAATTCAAAACTTATCTTTCAAACGAGTCACATAGTTTGCAGCAACATTTCGTTTTTAATCTATGTTCTCTCACTTTGCAGAAAGATAAATTAATCGAAACATTTTCATCAAGGATATCAGTTTACCATTCCCTTCTACCTATTCGAGAAATACATGAGTAATGCTCTAGTAATGACGTGCATCTAGTAATGACGTGCTCTAGTAATGACGTGACATTAGACTGTACTGCATCTTCTTTGATATTGCTTCCTATTCATCGAAGTAATAACACATCCTAAGAAGAGTTTCATATCATGTTGAAAGGAGTTCTATGGTGCAAATATACGTACTTAAGTTAAATTTTGTGGAATTAATGTGCTTGTATACCCAATATATGTATACATTCTGGTCAATTGACTTTTTGTATCTTTATTATACTTTGTATAGTTATTCTTGGTTATCAAATCCACTATTTATCCATTATTTGTTTTCTAAGATATTCATTATGTTTATATTTATTTCAGTATATGATATATATTCATTTAAGGTTCAACTCACATGATCGTGCAGGTAAGATATTCTTATACGTTTTTTCTTCTGGAATAGTCATATGTAAGAAAAGCTCGAATCGAACGATAGAGTGGATTTGCAGAAAGTGTAAAATTTCAGTTTTTATGCACAGGTGATGGTTGTAGTCCATCTTTTACTTTTAGCTGGCTAGTCTAGCTTTGTTTACAAATACAACAGAATCACGTCTTCTTTTTATCTGTATTAAAATGTAATTATCAATAAATTTTCTAATCGCTTCGGTATAATTTTTTGTCTTAATGTTTAAATAATTGTAAAATAGTAAAAAAATATAACTTTACTTAATTTAATTGTTATATCTGAAGCAAATTCCTGGTTTCAGTACAAACAAGATGTAATATCAAATGAAATTCATCCAAAAACTCAAAATGGAACTCTCAAAATTTAAGTTAGAGAAAGCTGAAGCGTTAGCAGCATCTACACCATAGGTTCCCAACCTTTTTTGAACTGGCGCCCTCTTCTCTAGTAAATATTTCGATACCACCCCCATTTATAGTGAATACTTCGATACCGCTTCCTCCCACTCTAGAGAAATAAGTGTGTACATAATACATGGTGAAAACAAGAATTGAGTTTTAAAAAATATTCTACTACTAATAGAAAATATATTTTTTAATTTAATTTTTTTCTAAAACCACAATTTTTTTTTACTTGTGAATCATAAATAGCTATTGCTACAAATATATTTAAGTGTGCAATAAATATTTTAGTCATAGGCAGGATATTGTTGGGGGGTGGCTAAAACGCGCTACTGAATTTCTTCTTCATTTAAAAGAGTGGAATAAAAGTTTTAGCTTACCTGTTATAAAGACAGACATGGGTTTTGATGATACGAAGTAATTCATAATAAACTATTGCTTTCAAATTAAATATAAATTGACAGTTCAGCCTTTAAAAAACTCTTTAATTCCTGGTTAATATATTTAATTATGTTTCTTGGATAATATACGTAAGTAAATGCAGTGGACGAAACATTTTTCCTACTGCTCACAGACAAAGACAACACGTGCACTACAGAAATTAAAATGCACTACATCATTTAATTGTATGTAGGTCTGAATGTAATGTAATCTAAGTTTTTCATCCACTTCCCGAACTACCGAAATATGGGAATTTTCGTACATATGATATAAAAAAATATTTAAATACATACAATCAACATAAGGTAAACACGTACGAAAGTTTACTTTTGTTAGTACATAAGCAGTGTGTGTTTTTTGTTAATCTGCCCAAGCCCCTCCATGTCATTTCAACGCCCCCAAATTTTTTCTGGCCTCAAACGACCACAAGGGGGCGTTATCGCCCACGTTGAGAACTTATGATCTACACCTACCAACAAAAGAATTTTAACTGATGATGAGGATGACAGTGTCTTAATACCTCCAGCAACAAGATGGAAGTATTATAATCGGCCTACTGAAAGGCGATGCCAGGATAAAAGGCATGACATTTACAGTCATGTTCGATGTGTTGATGACATTTCAAGGCCTCCGAAGGGCAGATTTGAAAACTATGAAAGCTGTTTGAAAACATGTTGTGAAAACCGCAGTGTTTATTTATACTTTTCAAAAGAAAAAAATGATGATTTAAAATTTTTCATAAAAAATAAATAATTAGTCAATAAAAGAAAAATTAAACACCAATAATTTCCTTATATGTAACAATTTTAGTTGAAATAAGTTAGTTTCTTCCATAAATTTAGAGCCAAAAAATAAATGACTCGTAAAATTTCACAGGTGATGATTTCACAGAAAACGCCCAACTCGCATGATCGTGCAATTACCGTCTACGTTCCAGAAGGGAGCGGGTATATTTTTATTAATTTTCCCAGTGATATTGGGGTACATATAGTATTAATAACCAGTGGAATTCAATATTTAAATATAAAAATATTTCTGGTCTTAAAGGGACATATATATACCAACTGACCCGGTAAACGTTGTTTTGCCATATGAATTATTTCTAGTGAATATTCGGTAGTCAAATAAAAAAAAAACTAACTCATTATAAGTGTGAGGATGTGGTATACGACTGAAGGAAGAATGGAGCGCTGTGAACGATGATGGCCTATAAAAGTAACAAAATACCAAACATTCATTTTTTGAATTATTTGTATTTTTAATCTTTTAACTAATAAATTTCAAATTACATCTCTATTACAAATTATGACAATAAAAAAATAACATTATCAGTCTCTTAGTGCAATGGAGTGTACGATATTTTTAGTGAGTTCGTCTTTAGACAACTCAAACAAATAACACAATCAATATTAATGGCCGAAAACGACTTAGGCCCTAAACTTTAGTGAGTGAGAGAAAGCTTATTGTGTGAGAAAGACAGAAGACTGGGTTCGTTCCCATCCCTACTCTGTGCTGTTTGCGGCGTGAGAAGTGACACAGGTAGACGCAAAGCGGGAATAATTGATCAAGTGGTAACTGATAAATTATGGAATGCCAAGAGTAGAAAATTATTAAAGTACTAATATCGCAATTAAAAAATAGGGGTTGGTGGTAGAAAATTAAAAATTTAGAGTTGTATGTATTTTTAGTGTCAAATCATAAAAATATTTAAATAAAAAATTTTGTGCGAAAAATAAAAATTTAGGGTGGACCACCCTTATCACTTGAAAAATAGTTTACGTCCTATTCTCAAACCTATTGAATATACGCACAAAATTTCATAAGAAACGGTCTAGCCGTTTCACTTATCTCGTGTCACTTATTTGAAATAATGATAACGAAGTAAAAGCGATTAAGTTTTTCGCAAATATTTGATATTTTTGTTTCATAAATGGATGCAATACATAAATTTTTGAATTAAAAGACATATACAAAAAATGAGAGGGGGGGGGGGGAATAAATTTTCACTCGCCAAATTTGGTGATTTTTGATTTGTTATAGACATTCCTTTTGCTGGTGTAACCCATGAGCTCAGTGATTTGGACGGTGGAACAGAGGAAATTCACACATCTGGCGCGAAACCGATTTTCGACGCCAAGCGAAATAAATAACACACAGGAGTAACACAATTACGCGTTTTAAGGTTTTAAATTTATATTTTTCCAACTAAATGCAATATCGAAATGGAAAATAGTTTACGTCCTATTCTCAGACCTCCTGAATATACGCACAAAATTTCATAAGAATCGGCACAGCAGTTTCGGAGGAGTTTGGTTACAAACACTGTGGCACGAGAATTTTATATATTAGATATATCATATAATGAAATAAATATGAATATAATCATATATATATATATATATAGCCGCCCATCCGGTATAGTGGTTGGTGACGCTGCCTACTGTGCCGTAGGACCTGGCTTCAAATCCTAGAGAAGACATGGAGAAGAAATGCGGGAGGCCCCCGACAGCCACCAGGACATTCTCTCTCAAACTTGGGGTGGAATCGACCCAAAACGTACTGTCATCAGCATGGCACTCAAGGCTTCAGTTAACGAAAGGCGTAGAATAAAGCCCTTTGCCAAGATGAATTTCGTAGGCATCGATCTGGCACATGCCAACCAGGTGGCATTAGTAACAACAACAGCAATATATATATATATATATATATATATATATATATTGTTACGTAGATCGGGTTCGAGGATTTTATGCAAAATCAGTCGTAAATAACAAGGCAATTCTTTAAGAGCGATGAGTATTTATTGTCGAAAATCAATCCTTGAAATACAGGATTCAGCAGCAAAATTCACAGAATAAATAACAGAAGGATTTCACACCGTCAACAGCACTCAGACACAATAAGCAGTGTCTAAAATACACGTATGTAAATGACTATTCACAAGTATAGCTGAGCTGATCAAGTTCAAGGCAAGTCTACTAATCGGTAATCAAAACAATGCTCACTACTCGCTGGTTGAAATCAGACTGACTCTTGCGGCGAGTATCACTCTATTTATAGCCGGGACCGAAAGTTCCGGAAAGATGCGCTGGCGTCATAGATCGTAAAATTAGTGAATTTCTCTACTAATTTCTAGAAGAATCCAGAGGGTCCTGAACTCGCCAACATGGTCGCCAATGTTGCCAAGTTGGTCACCAAAATCGCCAACTTGGTCGCCAAAAATCATGCCAACTTGGCTCTATCGCCAATATTTCGCCAAGTTCCCATTGAATCGCCATTATAACGTAAGGGACGGCGTTGCTTGTGAATATTACAATTTTAACATGAAATAAATATAGTATAGAATAATATAAATGCATTGAACATCCAAATACAAATTATTCACAATATTTTATACAAAATTCATAACAATATATATATATATATATATACAGTAGACTCTCGATAATTCGAAGTTGAAAGGACCAATGAAAAACTTCAAATTATCAAGAGTTCGAAATATCAAGAGAGTCAGAAAAAACTCCTGAATTTTTTTTCGAACACATTTAAATTTTAAAATATGTAATAAAATAACATTTGTACATGTGTACACCATTGGTTCTTTAAACCAAGGTCCAGTGCCACCCATGCCCTACTTGGTGCCACATGTTGTAAGTCACACAGATGAGCCATAAATAGTTATGTCAGTGCAACGTAAAAGGCATAATCCAGCGCATAACAATAGTGGACCATCGTTTCAGAACACATGAGTAGCAAGGCCATGTGTTAGACGAAAGATATGGAAGGCTGATAACAGCTGTGGCCAGAACTGTCCACTTTAAGAAGGAAAACAATAAAAATATCTTTTCGCCTGGGGAACGTGGTCACAAAGAAACACAAAGGAAGAATAGTAGAAAGATGGTTATCAAAGGGCTACGTTACAAGGAAGACTCGCTGAGAAAATACAACACAAAACATGTAAGCTCCAACCTGTTTGCTATAGCACTCTATATAGTAAGTGTTCGAATTGTTTAGAGTTTTTATGAGATAACTTCGAATTATTGTGTGTTGTAGTCTGACTACCCATAGAATATATTTCGAAATATTGAGTGTACCAAAACGTATTGTTTTAGTTCGAAATATCAAGAGTTTTTCTAGGGGCTGAGCATATACTTCGAATTAGCGAGAGGTTTGTATTATTGAAAGTTCGAATTAGCGAGATTCAACTGCATATATATACAATGAACAAAAGGCATAAAACACATAAAAAATAGGAAAAAATTAAATAACAAAAATATCACAAAATAGCATGTTAAGTAATATAAATAAAGAAAAGTAGTACAACTAAACACAAAGTGAAAAGAAAACTCACCGAATCAAAATGCAAATTCGGACCAAATAAGTTAGGGTTAAACTAGATTTATGGTGGCAACCTGCTCTCTTTGTGATTCAGTTGGTCAAGAAAAGTCCAAAAGGTAAAAGAAAAATTGTCAAATAAATGAAAGAAAAGTTGTGTAGTTTAATTTTTACTGTATACCAACGTACATAAAAAATAATTTTAAGATTTTACTCACAGCCTTTTTCAAAGAAATGAAGATTCTTGGAATGTTTGTACCACCACTGTTTTCAATGTAAATATCCAAAAAATATATGAGCACGTCACTTATACTAACATGTCAAAAGAGGAGCAGGCTAACGGAACTTGGTAAATTATAAATTGGTTAGTAGGCAGAATGTAGAAATTTGTATATGTATAGGTTTTTTATAATGTGGGAAAGTATTTATACGACACGCGCATACACACATACATTTATATATATAATTAAATGCTTTTAAAGTCGTGATTGCTTTAAAATTCAAGAAAAAAATTGTCAAAAAATGTACTTTAAATTTATAATATGAATAAAACGTAATATCAACATTTACAGATGTATATGAATATCTTATTATTTACACAGTGTTATTCCCTACCTGACCGACAAACTTGAAGTGTGAGTAAGGGGTACAAAGATGACTCGAAATCATATAGGAATACTTGGTCGCAAATGCCGTAGTTGCGAGCCATGGTGCAAAGAAACAGAGAAAAAGAGCATAAACAGCAACACATTAATGGGGCCGAAAACATTTTATTTGAAATTTGTACTAAAATAACTGTTCAAATTAAGATCAGAGCTTGTCTGGCAGCTTGACAGTGGCGTTGCATTGAGTTCCTTACGTTCTCGAAGATACCGGGCATGTCACGTATCCTCCCGGCAGTTAGAGATATTCTAGAGATGAGATCTTCAACTGAACTCGTACACTTAACTCTTCATGTGACCAGAATCAGACTGTCACCACCTTCTGTTCACACTTTCAAAGGTCTTGTGATGTGGAACACGCCTGTTCGAGTAACGCCTCTAGTGCAATAGACGAGAGACGAGCCCATTACAACCGCAGCTCCAAACACTTGCAGCATATAGACCAGTTCTGCGTTTGAACACGAGTTAATTCTACTACCTCGAGAAACGGATCACAAATGACGACTTCCAGCAGGATATGTTTTCAATAAACCTTCCATTTAGTGCCACCTATCGCAAGACTGCCCGAAGAAATTTTCCACAAAATAAAGATTTTTTTGCAGCACCCCTGTTGGCGTGCCAGACGACTTCCAATCGTAATTTCAAAAACCTTTTCTTAATTAGCCTTTCAATAAAATGTTTTCTGTTCCTTTAATGATTTGTTGTTTCTGTTCTTTTTCTATGTTTCTTTTCACCATAGCTCGCCACTATAGCGTTTCAACCCTGCATTCCTATTTGATTCCGAGTCTTTATGTTCTCAATACAAATCCTGCAAGTTTGTCGGTCTGATAGTGAATCCCACTGCATATTATTAATGCATTTTTCGAACATAGACCTGGTGTAACGATACTTTACTACAACGTTAGACTAAGTAAAACTTCGTGATTGACGCGAAAAGGATTTGTCACACGATTGGAATCCCCTACGAGAATTTTCGGGTGTAGTCCGATTGCCCACACGTGGACGCATTGTTCGACAATCGTAGACGATAAACTTGTAACACTGACCTCTTTAGTAAAAATATGAATGTCACATCAAAAGGTGCAGTGAGTACTTTGGCAAACGAAATTTAAATCAGTCACGCGTGTACAGCGACTTGTTTGAAGAGAATGGAATATCGTTACTGGCTTGCCTAATAGACTTACCAGGACTTCTACAAAATGAATTACGCACGCAATAGACAGTGTTTTCCATCACGAAAACTTAAGGATGATTGCCAGTTTGAGATACCAAAGTTCCAGTCTTCTTTAAAGTTCTTACCCATTGGCGGATAGATTTTGATACCGAAGTGATCAAAATTCCATTCTGTTTGAACACGTCTCTGTACACGTGGGACTGATTTAAATTCCGCCAAAGTTCGCCCTGCACCCTTTGCTGTGGCGTCCACATCTTTATTTACGAAGTCAGTGTAATACGTTTATCGTCTGTGATAACCGAATAGTGCGCGCACGTGCAGCCAATCGGACTAGGCACAAAAATTCTAAGAGGGTTTTACAATCCAAGGATGAACAGTTTATTACATTCTGATGGATGGTTCCGTTATAATAAGCCATAACTTTTTAATATATTAAGCCCGAATACTCTATGTTTTTTTACAAACTTCAGCATCATCGCTTAAGTGTAGGTATTACATGTCAAAAAACTACATCGGGATGTTCTCGCTGCATAACACCACATACATGACTAAAAATATGTAATTCTCAAAATTATTTAACTTTATTTCTATCATCCCTATAAATTAAATAAAGGATCTCTTATTTTTTCGAGCATGTATCTATGTAATCTTTATTATTTGTTAATAAATATTTGTGTGCACTCATTTATCTTTTATATAATTACTATAGGAGTGACTTTATTATTATTACTTTTATAAATGAACATCTGTTTCGTGAACACATATATCTTTAGAATAGGCAATGGGAGGTAAAAATAAAAAAACGTTATTTTTCCCATTTCCGTCAAAAACTAATTTGAATTGTAATATTTATTTCCTGGAAAATAAAAAAAAATATTTAGATAAACCTCAGGGCTTCATTTTCTTACAATGAACTATAACGAAATTAAAAACAAAATTCGTTTTTGTACTGATTCTCAAACATCCCAAACAAAAACAAAAACAAAACTGGAAGAAAAGATTTAAGAAAGTTTTGCCAATTAAAGTTATAGCTGTGCTAATTTTTTTTCTCAAAGGAACTGCGATATCCTTTTGGTGTAAGTAATATATTTTTCATTATTATTATTTTTTAAAAAAATTAGCACATGAATTTATAAGCAAACAAGACACTCTCATTTTGCGGAACTAATTAATGTTCTATGTTACTTGAATTTGTTATGCGTAACTGGTTAAAAATAACGAGTGCTGTAAAATTTGCATAAAAATAACGGTATATGTTTTTAACTATTTAGAAATTATTCCTGTTATAAACTAGAATAGAAATAAAAAAAATTAACCACATTAGAAAAAACCCTGAATAATGCGGAGTAAAATTGTGATTTTCCAATTATTAGAGAATAGAACATTCAGTGTTGTGAAGAGAACCCTGTTTATTTTAGATCTGCACGTATTTGAATGCAAAATACTTTTTTATATATATTTTTCTTTTATCTGCAATCTTTTGCATTCCTTATGTATTCCAAATTTTATTTTAGTCTTTATAAAAAATTAATTATTTCGCTGAACTTTATAATTTTTATTTGTTGAAGGATAAACACTTTGTAATTATGCTAGAAATAAGTTTTACTTGAAAAAATATCTGTAATGTAAATTATGCAACGGGTAATGTACATTTGACTACAAAAATAGTTATAATTCCTAATATTTAAAGGGAAAACATGTAAAACTTTAATACTTCTAGGCTAAATTAAACAAATCATTTTGTTATAATCAGTGCATCATAAAATTGTATTTGCAAGTTCTATAGAAAATCGCATCCTGCAGTATTTTCCTTGAGTTCAACCATACACCTTATATAAATAAATGTAAGCCCCTCTCTCTCTCTCTCACAACTGAAATGTAGAAAATAGTTAAAAATGCAAGATAGATTTATATTTAATCCACAAAGGCCCATATTAATTAAACCACATTGTCTTGTAAACCTGAAATGTGTTTGTGTTCAACATGAGGTTGGTATAGATTATCCAAATAGTCTATAAATGTCAAGTCACGCATTGGTATGCAATTGAAAATGCATTTATTCTATGGCACATATAGGACTCACTTCTGCTCAAATGGGCAGTTAAGTGTTGTAGAAGTAACAAAATTACCATAATTTATTATACCGGTATTTTAAAAATTATATTACAAATAAGTTTTTCTAAATAATTTTCATAATAGCTTGGATAATACTTCACAATTTAATCCCAAAAGAAATATTTCTGACATAAATTGTTGCGTACATGGCATTTTTCACCTTAAACTCTAAATTTTACATGGATGAAACTCAAAACATTTCCAATACATTGCAATTAATATTTTTAATATATTACAATAACTATATTCATCATTATAAATCATCATTAACAGATTAAAATTTATAAATTAATCTTATTATTTTTTGCCGATGTCAAAAAATTGCAATTAAAATATTTAAGCGTCACCGAGGCTTTTCATGACAGCTAAGTTGCAAAATTCCAATGGACTGCTATTTTAATAATATTACGTAAAATTAGAAATTTGATGATTTTTTTATATTTGTTACCAAGTTAAAAATAAAATATTTCAAAGTGATTTATTTCAAAAGTAATAAACTTTAGTGTAAAGGGAGCGAATTATATATTAAAGATTTTTGATCAAAGTTTTTCTAATAACCTTTAAGTATCTTTTTTTGATAAAATATTTTAAATCCATTTTTGAAAGACAATAAATGTAACATTTTTTTACAGAAACCAATTAACTAACATTGATTTTTTTCCGTTAATTTTTATAAAAGTAATTTTTTTTTATAATTTTAAATGATTCACTGTAAATTTCAATGATATCTGAAGAAAACAAAGATTTTATTAAGAAAAACATAATTTAAGGGTATATTATAAAATCATTTATTCTCAAAACCCGTTCTTAAAAAGGTTTTAATGCTGTCTAGGGTATTTGTTAAGTGTCACTGGTCGGTTCAGGGGGTACAAAACAGTTTTTATTGATATTCTCGATTTAGTAAGAGGCACCCTTCTCAAACTAAAATTTGAAAAATCGATACTTTTTCTTTTTTAAAATTATTACTTTGAGAATAATTTTTTTCATACTCTGAACTGAAAAACGGTTTAACTTAAGGTATTAACTTCTTATAATATTTTCAGTAAATTATACATATTTCATTTAACCATATATCTTTATTTTGGGCTGAATTGATAATATTTGTGTTTGGTTTCTGGAAAATTTGCAAAGATTTCAAATCACATTTGTTTAAATTTAATTGAATCTCAATCAACTTAAAAATATCCTTATGCTTTAAAAGGAATCAAAAGTTAGTATTCTGTTCAAACAGGTAGTCATAGGCAGAAAATAACGTACAAGAACTGGTCTATTTTTCAGTGCAAATTAGTATTAGAAGTAAAATTACAAAATCAAGAGTCATGAATTCTAAAATATATATGCGTAACATAAATATTCGTAAACATAAATAATCGTGATCATAAATATTCGTAACATAATTGTAAACAAAAATATTCAGCATTAGACATACATAGTACATGTTCCTTCCTCAATTGTATGCTGAATTCAGAGAGCATAGTAATAACGCTCGGACACAGATTTGATACAAACACTTGAGTATTGTAATCTTAGAATAGTTCTTCATGGAAAATTGTGGTATAATTCTAATAAATTATACATTATATGAAAAATAATACAAAAATAGGTATATAGATATAATAATTGGTAAAGACAACAATTAAAAATATTTTTAAAGTAAGAAATTTTTCAATTTTCATTTAAGTAAAAAATAATAATTGCGATTGCACATTAATATTAATGAACGATTTAATGCAAAATGTTACTTAATAATTACGTAGTAATGTATTAGAATTTAGAGAAAAAGTGTGTGTGTTTTTGCAAGATAAATTTGCTTTGTAACTTAATGAAAGTATTCCCTTATTATTCTGTGTACTGAGTAAAATTTTACTTTTAAACTATTTATTTTCAAAAAGAACATTTCATAGAATGAATTGAAAATTTCTTATTTATTTTATCAAAAAATATCTGCAAAAGTTGTTTATTTGAAATTTAAAAAGCAACTTAAAATAATACAGTTAGAAATAATGTTTTGTTTTTATCAATTTTTGAAAAATTTTCAAATTTTTATTTAATTTTCTATGTTGTTTTAACTTTTCTTCAATAGGTTTCCCTTCCAGAACGGGGAAATCATTAGTTATTTCTATTAATCTTTTTGTTCAAGGTTGTACTAATAAAAATCCCCATCGGATAATCTCTTTTTGATGAAGTTTCCTTTTCGTACTATAATAATTTTAAAAGTAATTTTTTTAAAGAAAATATTTTGTGAGTTTTAAAATTATTATTAGAGTATTTTATTTCCTAAAAGAATTTATATTAAGGTATTCGGAATTTTATATGGACAAATAGAGAAAATCAAATGCAGTTGAAATCAATGAAATGCTATTTTAATCAATTTTGATTAAACTTTAGGATGACAATTTCAAAAATGAACTTCTGATTTTAGTGATACTTTAATTATTTTTATGTCTCATAAATTTCAGCAAATGTTTTTAGTATAATATTATACATCTATTGAGCAAATTGTGGACATTTTTGAAGTCTTTGTATATTTAAAACTAGCACACTTACATATAAAATGAACTATTTAATATATAATATTAATATTTAAACCAACTGGGTGGCGTAGTTGATTTAGCGTTGCCTAAAGTTTGCGGGTTCAACCCCGTACCAAGTCGGTGGATTTCCCTGATGCAGAAATTTGAGTGTCTATGTCGTATGATAATGCGGCATGTTAAAGATGCCTAGAGTGCATGTTTGGTTTGGGTGCTCTCTAAAAGTTAAATTCGTAGCCCCATTTGAAAAAATTAATATTTACATATAAAATAAATGAACATTTAATTCTAAATTTTAAAATAAAAACATTGTTTTTCAGTATCTTTAACATTTATGGTACAGTAATACCTTCAAATACAATTTTCGTTAATATATCGATTTTTTTACTCGTCGTTTTGGTACTCAATCTTTTATCTTGAAGAATCTACTGAAATTGAATGTATATATTTCTAGAAGCTGAGTTGTAACTATTGTAATATTATTTAAATAAAAAGAAATTGCAACAGAAAGAGTATCTCTTTTGCATTTTTTATTTATTTATTGCTCTTTTTTTCATAAAAGTGAAACCCATTAAAAAATTGAGCACTCCAATTAAATAGAGATTTTACATACACGATTTTTTTGTGTTTTTATTATTTTTCACAACAGCAAGCTAAGCTTCGGATTTTGGATTGATTAGTTTTTTTTTACATATTTGCAAAATGAAAATTCCAGGGGCATTTTCTCAGTACTTATATAAACTACCATAACTTTCCAGATATATATACACACACACACATACTATCTGACCTGGCCAGACGTTGCTGTGGCCTTGTTGTAATTCGTTGGTTCAATATTATTCAAATTCAATACAGCCAATTCTCGTTTATAATTTCGGAGAGTTAAAATTAAGCATAAAACAAAATATTTTTAATTTTGCATTGTATTCATTTCCTATTTGAGTACAGTAAAGCGCATAAATTACTTACAAATTTGTTAAATAACAACATATGAAGATTTAATTTATAAATGAGGTAAATAATGTTGATTTTTATTATTTTTATATCGTCCGTCAAGATCGTCCGACATTATCCGGCAAAGTTACCGGAAGTACTAAAATCTGATTTCAGATTGACTCTCCTCACCCCAAAACGCACCCTGGACTGACTCCCAGTGTATGCATGTACAACAGGTAGAGGGAATGAAAACAGGATGCGGGACTCGAAAACGAAGAAATTCCACCTTATTCCAGCAATATCCTCTAAGGTACCAAGAGTTTCTGAAATATGATTTCAGATTCTCTTTCCTCACTACCAGACGCAAACGGCACCAATTTTTGGCAGCCCTTTGCCTGAAAGTTCAGTTAATCGAAGGGGGACATTATAATTGACCACCATTATCTGACAAACTCAAGGAATCCGATTACCCTAAATGTGTGAATTTTGCCAAAAATTGACAATTTTTTTATAACTTTATTTATAGACCATCTTATTAGCTTTATATAAGATGGTCTATAAAATTTCCAAATTTATTAATTTCCGTTCACAAGAACAACAACTGCAAGTGTTTTAGTAAAAGCAGATGCCAATACTTTAAGCAAGATGTCATACTTTATAACGCGTTTTCCACGAATTTTTTTTTTTTTGAAAATGTTCAAACGGAGACAGTGATTACTCAAAAAGTTTTGAAAATAATTAACTGAATTTTTTTGCGTATGTTCTGTGTAATAGTAAAAGTGTTTTAACCTTCAGATTTATCAATCACTGTCTAATTTCAAAATTTACAGTCCCTTATGTTAATATAATCACTGTTATTTTAAGAAATTTCATATAATAACTAAGATAAAGTGCTCTAGTTTTGTAAAAATATCTCTTGTCCTGAAGGTCATTTCAAAAATGAATAACATAGCAAAACATCAGAATTAAAAAATTGAAAATTTGTTCATAAACTTTTGATACAAAGTTGGCCCCGTTTATGTTATTTTTTAAACTTTTTACCAATTTGTGACGGATTTATATGGTCTTACACTAACCTCCTCTATTTTCTGTAAAATAACTTATTTATTTCAACCAATCTTCACCGGGAGCCAAAGCGTTATTTATGCAATTAAGATATATTATATAAGTTCGGGTTTCGCGAGTTAAAAGAGTTAAGTAAAGTGAAGAGATATAAGAGTGAAGTTAAGTGAATTAAAGATCGAGAGGTCAGCACGCAGTTGTTGACATTCGTAGATAGCGGTTACGTGTGGAGCTACGCGAGGAGAAGCTGATTGAAGCTTGTAAAAATCCGTGTTACAGAGTGTGGACCCTTCACCCATTCCCCAGCCAGTAAAAAGGCAGAAATCATCATGAAGGAGCAGCCAATGTAAAAGATAAGGTCAGTGATTTAATTTAAGATATTGTGAATTTTCGTACGTGGCGTAGCTATAATTGTGCGTGTTTAAGCTTCCTAGATTCAGTTGCTATTCTGTTATTCCGCTAGTAGTAATTCCCCTTTCGTACTCCACTCTAATTTGTTTCTCTTAAAATTGAATTGCGTGTTTCTAACCATTTGTGTTAATTAGAATCAATAAATCTATTTGATTTGCAATTATGTCATTTGATCATTTAAGTCCGTCTACACTTCCAGTAGTATTTGCAGATAGACAGGGAGACAGTAGTGTAAAGGGTGGCATTCAGCCACGACAAATTGTTTTTCCATTTTAGTACTAATAATTTATTTTTATCTTCTTAACTTTAGCATATTTTTCTGCAAATGTACAAAACAAATCTAAAAACCAAAATAAAAAATTTCCATATGTCCATTTTTTTTTTCAAAAAATTTGTTGCAAGTAATCGAATACCTTAAAGAAATTTCTAAGACCTCATTTCAGTTTCGTATTTACCATACCAAAGTGCACCAGTTATGCACTTTTCGTGCAACAAGACTTTGAAGGCAAGCCCCTGTCATGGTCTGTGTAAAAGACGGTCAACCTGTATTATTCTAAAAAATTACTGGAATTTCTGGATCGGATATCAAATTTAGATTGCCCATCTTGAAATACGCTAGGGACAAATTTTCGCACTTCAAGGCTCTTCCACGATGTACAATAGGGTCGTCAGGGAATATCCGGCAAAGTTATGGATATTTTTGAGATTTGATTCGAAATTCGGACTCTTCGCTCCAAAATACCCTGGACACTCACTTTTCATGCACTTTGGCCTACAAAATCCGCTTCCGTTGACACATGCGCATTTCGACATTTTGTTAATTTCCCGTTTTCCCGGATTCTTCGCATTTCTGGCAATAAAAAATATTGACGTCATTAATTGAGATAAAAACTATCCTATATTTTAAGTTGGACGAAATGGCACACAATATGCAAAAATATATTAAGATCGGTTGAGTAGTTTCGGAGTTTAATGCGGTCCAATACCGTGACACGGGATTTTAATATATATATATATATATATATATATATATATATATTGTCAATCAATTTATTTCCTTTTAAACTGCAGAAAAGTTACTTCTCACTTAGGAACTTTTGTGAATTGTCCTCTAGAAAAAAAAATAAAACCACACTCAATTTTTTATAGGAACGGGAATATGTATATATTTGATTTTAAGATCTTCCGTGTGAAACCATAATATGTTTTGAATAACTCTTAAAAAAATTGTATTACAAACAATTCGAATGTACACATTCGTTTCATAA
The DNA here is from genome assembly GCA_019973975.1 of Trichonephila clavata. Lineage (NCBI taxonomy): Eukaryota > Metazoa > Arthropoda > Arachnida > Araneae > Nephilidae > Trichonephila > Trichonephila clavata. Next base: position 117,922 of record BMAO01024622.1, read on the forward strand.
TTTTAAGTCCCTTATTCTTGATTAGAATATAACAGTAACTTTTCTTTGATTCAACAATTACTTGAAATCATTTTTTTTTTGTATTTTACGAACTTGCAATATTACGAAGCTCATTGTCAACTGCCTCTAGTTGATGTAAAGTGCTACGTTAATAATAAAAAGCAGCCAATTCAAAAAAGAGTACTTTATTTTCATGTATTTCCTTTTCTCTCGGGACCAAGTAAACTGTTTCGATTAAGCAAACTGACCTGTCCATTCAGTTTGCTCTTTCCCCTTACCTAATACCTACGTTACTAAAGATTGAGAAATCACTTTCTTTGGGGAAAGGGGGAGGAAGGGGTATACATCCCGGACTCTCACAAATTGCAACTACATTCAAGTTATTTTTGACGCCTTCAAATAACACTCCTTTGTCTTCAAGGCACATCATTTTTATCCTTGTGTCATGAACAGCTTAGTTTACCTTTTCTTTCCACATTTTATTTTATTTTACCAGAAATATAGTCGCATCTCTATTTCTATTGTAATTTTAACGCATGGGGTACAATTTTCTTTCCGTGCATCAGTCCTCGTTCTTTTCAGCTTTTTTCCTTCTTTTACTTGTTTTCATTTTTCAGTTCAAATTCTTCACATCGATGCATTATAATTTTAATAACAGTTCAAGTTTAAATAACATTTCACTATATGTCAAAACAAATAATTCAACTAATACTACACTCAAACTACATTTTTTACAAAAATTATTGAGTTAAATATGAAATTGTACATATTTTTCAAAAATACGAATATTTGAAAAAGTGTCCAAAATTTAGACTGTTATTTAACACAGAAAACTTCAGTGCATTAGCTGAAAAAATATTTTTATAGTACAGCATATATATATACATATATGTATATAAAATAAATATATACAATAAATAACTCAGATAATGAAAGTAGTTTTTTAAAAAGAAATAGTCAGGTTAAAAAGAAGTATTTTTTCCTACCTTTAAAACATTTTCTTAAATAGTAGCATAAAGACAAACATAGAACTCATAAAGCAACTAACTTTTCTGGAAGTAAAAAAAAAACTACAAATATTAATAAAATAAATTTATTACACAGATATCAATGCAATACTTCTAGAATTTTCGCAATGTTGCTTCATTTTTCAATAAAATTCTATTTGTCTGCATTATTTGACAAATCTGTTGTAATTTTTTAAACCCTATTAGTCAAAAAGATCTCGGTAACGGAATTGCTACTTAAATTAATCGAAAGCTTTCTTCCATTGAAAAATATCACGCGGTCCATGGGAAGTTGCTGCACTTTATGTGTAGCTTCAAACTCATGTGCTGCGTTTGAAAGCTGCGGGTGTCTTCGCTCTACATTTTGGGGCCAGAGTAGCTCAGTGGTTAAAATCTTGAGCCCATGACCAGCGAATCACGAGTTCGAGTCCGGACACCTTTGAAGACCCGCCGTGTGGAGAAGGCCGATGCTCCTTAAATGTTTCGGGGCTCAATGTCCTCCCGTTGGTGTGATGTGATAGGAAAGGGAACAGAGGAGCTACCGCCGTATCAGTCATATCAATGATATGAGGCCCCCAAATTACAGGAGTCCCAACATTTATGCACATGTAAGGGGCATATTGTAACATATTACGGGAACTTAAAAAAGAGCGTTCTTGAAAATTTGAAACAGGGCCCCCACTTAAGACTAGCTACGCCAGTGAGAGGGAGGTTCCAATTCAGGTGTTGTTCTCGTCCCTTGACCGAGATTCAAAATTACGAGGTTCGTCCCAAATAGTCCTTGTGTTGCATTTCAGTGTGAAGTTAGTATGACTCCCTCACTCGCTGTGTCTGAAAGGATGAATACAGTGTCATTTAGTTTTGCCCTTCATCACTGAAACATAGTTGAAAATGACGATAAAAGTTGCGTAAGTTATCATAATATTCTAATTCGATTTGATTTTTGATTTATGTCGCACTCTGAGGCAATATGTGGGTCATAAATGATGGACCTTGCTTGTCAGAAACACGATCTGCTGACGAGGATAACACCCGAACTGATATTCTAAATTCCAAATTTCTTAAGCACATCCACGTGAGGTCTTTGATTCTCGATATATTTAACGATCTTTCCCTTTCAATGGGCTCTCTAGTGTCACTAATAATGCAAAAGAGTCTGAAGAAATAATAATAATAAATAGAATTAAATAAGGTGGTTGAAAATATAAACGAGATCATGCATTGAATTTGCAATGCGTTTTATTTTTTGAAATCAAGAGTTTGTGACCGATCTATACGCGGTTCTACTAATCCCTTCATTTGTCTTTAAGGAAAATATTTATTTCAATCAACTTTCATTGAGTAAGGAAACGTGATTATGTAAATGAGGTATATTAAATAAATTCTATTTTCGCGAGTTTGAGGTGGACACGTAGTAGTTGACACGTTGGAGTTGACACGCTAAAGTTGATACGTTGGAGTGTGCAAGGAGGTGTTAACATAAAATCCGCGAGCTAGTTGTTAGTTGAAGATTGAAAAGGAGTGGAATTAGTGAAAGTTTACAGAGCGTGGAGCCAACGACATTGAGCAAGCCGAAGAGAGCGCCTGCAAGTTTCCAGTGTAGGATCCGATGCATAAAAAGTTCAGGTACTGTGCGTTTGATTAAGTAGAAGCTAGCTTATTAGTGTGCGACGTAGTTATATTTGAGGGTATTTAAACTGTCTTAGAATCAGTTGAGGGTCTGTAGTAGTATCCCCGTGTTATATAATCTCACATCCGTACTCTACTAAATATCATATCCCTTAATTAGAATTGTATTGTGTCTGATTAATAATTAGAGTTAAAAATTGATTAGATTGAAAAACATGTCTGTGGAGTATTGTGTTTCTCCCACACGACTAGCCGGATTTACAGGTAGACAAGAGGGTTCAGATGTAAGCAGGAACCAAACACCATTACAAGTTAACAATTTATTCTAACTAATAATCTATAGCTAGTATGCTAAATACAATTGTCTCTACTCGTTGTCGTTATCTAGTTTGGTTCTTTTATCTAAGTGTCTGTTGTGGCACTGCTAAGGTGTAGTGCTGTTGAGGCCGGATCACTCCCATGAAGGGCTGCGTTGGGATGCTTGTAGGTGTAAGCCTTGATAGGTCACAGTAAGTGTGTGTGAGAGAGAGTTCATTGGGGAGCGTGCTGGGGCGTCGTAGAATGATGAAGCGTGTAGAAGCGTTGCAGAGTATCGCAGCCTGTAAAAATGCCCTTCTAGAGTTTGTGAAGCTTCTTAGCGTATCGAGAACCTTCGGGTTTCCAGTTTTGGTGTCTCTTTAAAGATTGAATACGTCACGCCCTTCCAAGCCTCCCGTTATGCAGTATCTCTTCTGTTTGGATGTGGCCGGGATTAGTATTCGTCTATTGGTCCTAGTCACCCCTCACGCGGTGGACATTGAAGCCTAAGATTGGCATGGGAACTGCACCCGTCACCTCTCTGTCGGCTGGATAAAGGGAAGTCAAATGTTGACTTGCTTTCGAACGTAAACGTCGTAGTGACAGGTCTTGGACATTTTCCTACTCGAAACTCCATGATCGTTGAGGCATCACTAGTTGTCTAACAGGAAATGGGTAATTTCCTGGAAACTGCTGCATGACTAACTTGTTGTGCAAAAAGGAAATTCAGATTTTACTGATCATTTCTCAGCAAAATATCTTCACCAGTAATAATACAGATACAGCATTCTTGATTTTGTTAACAATATTCCTCCATTTGCTTCTTTTTTTCTTTCTCCTTGTTAATTGATTTTCATATTAGTAACACTGTAATCTATGTGTTATTTTTAACGGCAATGAAATGTTAATAATTATGTTGACTGATAACTTAGGGAAAAAAGTCAGATTTACTATTTCTAAGCTAATAGTAGTAAGAGCAGGTCCCCAGGGAGACCAATAGAGGTGGGAGTGGCAACTGTCAATCAACCCCCCCCCAACAGAGCCAGCATCCAATAGGAGGGTTCCCCTTCCCACAACAGAACCATCGTCCAATAGGAGGGACACCCCCCTTCCCTTCGCTGTCGATATGACGTAGATACCCTTATCATAGTGTAAGATGCACGTGGAAGCCCTTATCTGTGTCCAATCTTATCAGAACAGGGAATAACTGGAATGCAAATCAGTACGGAGTTGAGGGATACTCAGCTTCTGGGATAGGGTTTGAGCGTAAAGTGGAGTTGTACACGGCTGCTTGAAATATTCTGATTGGATATCGATATGACGTAGAGACCCTAATCGTCGTGTAAGATGCACGTGGAAAGCCTTTATCCCTGTCAAATGTCAGAACAGGGAATGACTTGAATATGCGTCAGTATTTGAGATATCAGCCATAAAATATTTCTATTTCTGTGGACGTTTTTCTAAAAATATTATGGATGTACTTTGGTCAGAGTTTTTTCAACGATTCACCTTTTAAATTGATATTATTTCAAAATTAAATAAAAAGCCTTAAGTCACAAGTAAGTTAAAGTTTTTTATCTTCTTCCCCCCCCCCATCCCCCAAAGAAATGAATTATAGCCTTTTAAATACGAAAGTGAATTACACAAATACAAGACATAAATACTATGTTTTGAATTATTTACTTTTTCAACAATTCTAATGAAAATATTTATAATTATCAGAAAGCTAGTGTGTGTTATGTGTAATGCATGCAGAAGGTCAAGTCAATGTCAAGGCAGAATCTATTGTAGAAATTTAAAATCTCATTAACCTAAATCTATTAATTTTCTTATCTCTTGTATTATTATCTCAATTTCTATACAAAATCATATTTCGAAACAATCAGATACCTTATTGAATTTTTCATTTTCAAAATATATTTATCACAGCTGTTTTAGTATAAAACATAGATTATTTTGTATTATAAAGAGAGATATGAACAGCATTTTCTTTCCCACTTTTCATTATTTTTCCTTTTATTGTATATTATAGTTTTTTTAAAGTGATTATTGAAAAAAATTATATTTATATGCGTGAGTTTATGAATAGTATAAGAACATTCATTCACTCCCTTAAGAGCATGGCTAGAAAAAAAATACTGAATTAACCACTAATAACAAATGCAGAATTCTTAACAATCGAAACAGGGAAACATCAACATAAAACATAGAAAATCGGAAAAAGGTGACTGTAAATTTATTTCTTAAGCTTCAAACTTTTTCATTATATTACATTTTTTTCAAACTTAAGCTTCTAACGGAACCCTTAGAACTATGAGGTGATTTCGAGGACCCCATTCGTAGAATATTTCTTTAAATAATATTTAAAGTAGATCAACAAGTAATATGTACTTTACGAAAAAACCATTTTCAAAAATCTTCATTGTTTATTAAAAATTAACATAATATAATTTACTCACACATTAATAATATTAATTTGTGATATTTCCAAGAGTCACCTGTACCATGCATTAAATTTAGTTCTTGGGGATATGTGTGCTTGCATTTTTTACCCTACACAAGCTGTAGAAGTCTAGCCCCATTGAAGTTATATGCATTTTATATTATGATTTTAAAATTCGTTTTTATATTTTTGCTTTTATAGCCACTCACGTTGAGAAACGTTTTGCATTTAAATTCATTATTCTGAATGGTATTAAAATGTTTATATCTGTGTGAAAAACTGATGTGTATTTTGTATGAATTTGCAACCTAAAATTTAAGAGCTGTTCTTGCTTAAATTTAGATTTACCATTAAATCTGTCGATAAGTTGTTCCCTCTCCTTCAATATGTGTCCCCACAATTGTATAAAGGTGTATTTTCCATTACAAAGTTATTGTACAAAACCTTTCGCTAACGAGTGTAAAATTATTCCATAGGGTAGTAGACTGGCGAATATTATACTAGGTGGTACATATAAAGAAAAAACATTTTAATATTTTCTTATATTGCAATAAAAATTTTAAAAATTTAAATTAAAAAATTTTAAAACCACTTTTATTTTTATTTTTTATAGGTGTAAAATAATCACAGGTATTTATTTTATTTTTTCTAAATAAGCTAAGAGATGAAAAAATTATTATCAGTGAAAGCTGAGATGCTTTTATTTTATGTTTTAAGAAATTAAACCAACTTCAATTGCAGCTATAATTATAGTTTACATATTTTGAATATCGATGTAAAAATTCAAATAGAATTCGCAAACACTCAATGTGGACATAAGATTTTTATGAGTTCCTTAATCCATAGTTTTCTTAAAAATTTAATAAGCGTTTTTTTTTTTGTTGAAAATATGCATAAATATCAAAAACTCAGAATATAGTTTAAAAAATATTTTAGTACTATTAAAAGTTAAATATAACATCAGCATTAAAATTTTATAATGTTAAAATGTTGAGAAAGGAATGTTTAAGAAAATTTCTATTCCTCTTGCAAGACAAAATTAACGTTTTAATGAACGACAGAATTAGATTTATTCAAAAAACATAGCCTCTTTTATAAAAATAAAAATAGCAGCATAGATTTAGATTTGCTTGCAGGTCACAGCGACAATAAAAAAACTTGGTTAACTGCATTTGGATAAATTCAGTACGTAAAACAAAAAAGAAATTTTTTTATTTTTCTAAAAATCCTTATTATTAAGAATTTTTTTTCTATTTATAGAACAGCATACGCATATGAATATAATATCGAATAGCACACCACATTTCATTCCTTCATATGTAATACCAAGGAATGGATGTATCTTTGAATTTTATTTTGGAGATAAAGTGCACAAATGAGAGACATTTACATAGCTCTGAAACAATCCTATATATCTTTAAACTTGTAAAGTATAAAAATTGATTTTTTTTTTCATTTGTCGTGTAAATGTTCTTTATACTTAATACACTTAAAACGGAATATAGTAATTTTTTTATACCAATCAAAGAATTTTTATGAAATTTGAGTTCCTTTTCTGTTTAATAATAGTTATTGTTTAACTATTGTTGTCTTTTAATAATAACTATCGTGTAGACAGATCAAGTCGAAATTTTTTTTTAATATTATTAACAAGAAAAATAAAATTAAGATACACATAGCTGTCTACAATTTTAATATTGCTATCTTCATACGAAAATAAAACCATTTTTGTGATTTGAAGAAAGTCAAAACTTTAAAACGTTCATGTAAAATGAAATTCGAGTAATGATTTACACAACTAATCAAATTTATTTTGCAAAAATTTGGCAAGATTTTTGAAACACTTACAAACTACTTATTTGATCATTTATTTATTCTCCAAACAATCTATACCTTTTGAAAATTAAATTCACAAAATGTTAAAAAACATGGAGTATTAAATGTTCGCATTACTTTTTTTTAATGTCAAAATGTTGCTCTGATGTTGATAATTGTTGAATAAACTATAGTTTATTCCCATAAGATAGATTTAATTATAAATAATTGAATAATGTCCTGTTTTTGATGAAAATTTATTAAACATTTCTTACACTTAATAATTAAAAGTTAAATAATACCGGAATAAAAAAAGTTTCATTACATAAACCAGTTAAAAAATGTCAGATTCTTTTTTCATTTAATAGGGCTTTGAAATTTGTAGCATGTGTTCTTCCGCCAACATACTTTAGAGTTATGATTCATATACGGTCAGATTAAGTTATATCAACTGATATGCTTGCAGATATTCTTCTAATATGTACACAATGTCTCTTGAGAACTGATTCATGAGTTGTTACAGAATTTCACACAATGAAGCTTTAATAAAATCTTATTTGTCCCACGACTCGTCTCACGTTTTGTCTCTTTTTGAATTGTGCGATTTTGGGGCTATATCTCAATTGGTTAAGTAGTACAACTTTTTCCCTTTAGCTTGTCTTTTCTGCATATCGGGTAGTCATTTCTAGTTACTGATTAATAAAATTTATTATTACTTGGTTGTAATCATTTCGAGTATTGGCTCAAATGACCCATGCTGCGTTTGGATTCCCATGTGAACTTAAAAAAAAAGTGCGAGATCTTTACCTCGTATAACAAGAGCACGAGGCCGTCCAACAAATCTAAAGTTGAATATACACAAGAATAATCTTTTATCTCGAAGGAATAAAAGTCATTTCGTTTATTTTTTTATAAAAATATATAAATATCAAAAGACGTTTGTAGCAAATAAAGCGAGGAAAATAAATTCTAATTTTGTAAATTAGTTCATAAACTTTAAAAGTAGAAGAGACAAAATTTTATACCAGGGTTATTAATCTGAATATTTTTTTAAAGTGAGTTTCCATAGTCTTTCTTTGATTTATTGAAAATTGAATTTTGTTAAGTTGACTATAAACTCTTTTAAAACAGATATTTCTATGGTTTTATTTATTTATCAATTATTATGGTATTTTTAATTGAAATAATAAGGCAAAAATTATAAATTTTCTTGTTTCAGTCCCCTTGCTGGATACTAAACAAGTTTCGCAGTTTATTCGAATTTTCAACAATGGCATTTTCCTAAATGCATTATGGTCATCTGAAGTTTGTGAGTTTAATATTACATGTTACATAAGAAGCCTCGGTGCCCCAGTAATTAAAATAACAAATTTCGTAACAGAAAACTTACCATATAAAAGTACTGAAATCCTCTGCGTCAACCAAAGTTCGCTGTGTAAAACAAAGGAACCTCTGCAAACTAAACTGACATTACGCTAATGGAAATGTGGTGAGAGAAGAATATTAGTTATATGATATTTTTTTTTTCACTTGATTAAGTTCAAAGTTACAATGCCTTGGTTTCAGATCCAATAAGATGATTATGATTTTTATTTATGTTAGCCATTCTTAGAAATTTTTCCTTTATTAATACGAACAGAAATGTATATTTAGCAATAGTTCTTTCTAATGCTTGAAGAGCTCTCGAATAAAATTATTATGTGATATTTTCTTACACAGTTTAACTTGGAAATAAATAAATACCGTTTAATTGTTGAAACTCAAGAATATTGGTCATTAGATAGTCCTTTTTTTTCTTCAAAAATATTGTTACATTTTGAATAATCGATAGTAAATATAGAATGGAATACTGTGTAATAAAATGTATACTGAAGGTAGCTCGAATCAAAAAAGAAAGCGTTTTCGAGTCTTTCAATACTGTCGAAAAAATTAACGTTTCATGTCGGATTATTTTTGATGAAAGATGGTTTGAGGTCCAAAAAGGATATTGATTTCAAAATTATGGCATTTATTCTAAAATTGAGGAATGAATTCCTTACACTGATTTTATTTTGCCCAAAAATTATTTGCTGAACATTCATTAATATAGGTCACATTTGTTCCAAGTTTGTTGATTTTCAACACAGTGCGCGTTTCTTAATAGTTGTGTGATAGTTACACAAATAAATGATCATTAGGTTTGGTGACTAGAATAATTATGATCGAGAAATTAATGTAATACGAAAAATAGAGTAGTCAGAAAGTCACTAAAGAAACAATTATATTTGAGCTTTTGTAACCGGCTGTATTCGCTATTCTGACAAATAAATATACTTTTGTGTACATTTTATGACGTTTTGATTTTATTTATGTAAAGAACCACAATTTATGTTACTGAAGGTTATTTTTTACAGTCAAGTGACAAAGGAAGTTGGGAATGATGAATGCTATCATACAGAGGCTATGAAGTATTGGATACGGAAACACACAGTCAGGCTAGAGAAATATATACAAATTTAATTACATAAAATTCTAACGCACCATTTTAATCTACAGACCACGTTTCTTCTTCGCTTCGAGCCGGGACTCTCTCAGAACCGGTCTCTGCGCATGTCCTCCTTGAGGGGTCTTTTCTGGGAACGGAGGGGAAATGGATTTCAGGGAAAACCTGTCCCCCCCTTACAATAAGGCAGTAAACTTTAAGTAAGGTAGTAACTTAAGTAAAAGTAAACTTTTAGCATTCTAAAATTGGTAGCATTCATATTGTGGTAAAACACGTAGTGTAAAACTCATAATTCAATATGCTTACTTCAAACGAGCCCTTAAAATAACAAATGTTTCAAATTTCTCGATCATAATTATTCTAGTCACCAAAACTAATGATCATTTATTTGTGTAACTATCACACAGCTTTTAAGAAAAGCGCACTGTGTTGAAAATCAACAAACTTGGAGAACAAATGTGACCTATATTAAGGAATGCTCAGCGAATAATTTTTGGTAAAAAAAAATCAGTGTAAAGGAATTCATTCCTCAATTTTAGAATAAATGCCATAATTTTGAAATCAATATCATTTTTTGAACTCAAACCCCCTTTCATCAAAAGTAATCCGACATGAAACGTTAATTTTTTTGACAGTATTGAAAGACTCGAAAACGCTTTCTTTTTTATTTCGAGTTACTTTCAGTATACATTTTATTACACAGTCTTCCATTCTGTATTTACTATCGATTATTCAAAATGCCATAATTTTTGAAGAAGAAAAAATGGCTATCTAATGACCAATATTTTTGAATTTCAACAGTTAGACGGTATTTATTTATTTCCAAGTCAAACTGGGTGAGAAAATATCACATAATAATTTTATTCGAGACCTCTTCAAACATTAGAAAAAACTATTGGTAAATATCCATTTCTGTTTATAATAATAAAGGAAAAAATTCTCAGAAGGACTAACATAAATAAAAATCATCTTGTTGGATCTCAAACCGAGGCATTTTAATTTTAAAATTAATCAAGTGAAAAAAAAACAATATCTTATAACAAATATTCTTCTCTCACCACATTTCCATTAGCGTAATGTCAGTTTAGTTTGGAGAGGTTCCTTTGCTTTACACAGTGAACTTTGGTTGACGCAGAGGATTTCAATACTTTTATATAGTAATTTTTCTGGCACGAAATTTGTTATTTTAATTACTGGGGCACGAAGTTTCTTATGTCACATGTAATATTAAACTCGCCAACTTCAGATGTCGATATTTGCATTTAGGAAAATACCATTATTGAAAAATCGATAAATTGCGAAGATTGTTTAGTATCCAGCAATGGGACTGAAACAAAAAAATTATAATATTTGCCTTATATTTTAATTAAAAATACCATTAATATTGATAAATAAATAAAACCATAGAAATATCTGGTTTATATAAATAGTTTATGGTCAACTTAGCAAAATTCACTGTTCAATAAATCAAAGAAAAACTATGGAAACTCACTTAAAAAAAATATTCAGATTAATAACCCTGGTATAAAATTTTGTCTCTTCTACTTTTAAAGTTTATGAACTAATTTAAGAAATTAGTATTTAACTTCCTCGTATAATTTTCTACAAACATCTTTTTATATTTATATAATTTTTTTAAAAAAATGAACGAAATGACTTTTATTCCTTTGAGATAAAAGGTTATTCTTGCGTATATTAAACTCTAAATTTGTCGGACGGCCTCGTCCTCTTGTTATTCGAGGTAAAGATCTCGCGCTTTGTTTGAGTTCACATGGGAATCTGAATGCAGTATGGGTCATTAGAATCAATACTCGAAATAAATACAACCAAGTAACAATTTACTTTTATTAATCAATCACTAAAAATGACTACTCGATATGCAGAACAGACAAGCTAAAGGAAAAAAGTTGTACTACTTAACTAATTGAAATGCAACCCCAGAATCGGTCAAGTCAAAAACAGACAAAACGTAAGACGATTCGTGGCACGAATAAGATTTTATTAAAGATTCATTGTGTGAAATTCTGTAACTACTCATATATCAGTTCTCAAGAGGCATTGTGTACAGATTAGAGGAATATCTGCAAGCATACCAGTTGATATAACTTAATCTGACCGTATATAAATGATAACTGTAAAATATGTGGGCGGAAGGACACATGTTGCAAATTTTCAAAGCAAAATTAATTGAAAAAAATCTGACCTTTTTTTTAACTGGTTTATATAATAAAACATTTTCTATTCCGATATTATTTAACTTTAAACTATTAAATGTAAGAAATATTTAATGGTGTGTAGAAAACAGGACAATATTCAATGATCTTAATTAATTCTATCTTATGGGAATAAACTATACTTTATTCAACAAATATCAACATCAGAGCAACATTTTGACTTTAAAAAAATAATGCAAACATTTAATACTCCAAGTTTTTTAACATTTTGTGAATTTGGTTTTCAAAAGGTATAGATTCTTTGGAGAATAAGTAATTGATCAATTAAGTAGTTTATAAGTGCTTCAAAAAATCTTGATAAATTTTTGCAAAATAAATTTGATTGTTGTGTAAATCATTATTTTACATGAACGTTTTCAAGATTTGATCTTCTTCAAATCACAAAAAATGATTTTATTTTCTTATGAAGATAGGAATATTAAAAAAATTAGACAGCGAGGTGTATCTTAATTTTATTTTTCTTGTTAATAATATTAAAACAAAGTTTCGACTTTATATGTTTATATCTTAGTAATTATTAAACAGACAACAATTATTAAACAATAACTATTATTAAACAGAAAAAGAACTCAAACTTCATAAAATTCCTTGATTGATATAAAAAATTATATTATATTCCATTTTAAGTGTATTAAGTATAAAGAACATTTACACGACAAATGAAAAAAAATCAATTTTTATACCTTACAAGTTTAAAGATATATAGGATTGTTTCAGAGCTATGTAAATGTCTCTCATTTGTGCACTCTATCTCCAAAATAAAATTCAACGATACATCCATTCCTTTGTATTACATATGAGGGAATTAAATGTGGTGTGCTCTTCGATATTATATTCATATATGTATGATGTTCTATAAATAGAAGAAAAAAATTCTTAATAATAAGGATTTTTGGAGAAAAAAAAATTATTTTCCCTTTACTTTTTTTGTTTCACGTACTGAAATTATCCAAATGCAGTTTAACCAAGTTTTTTATTGTCGCTTTGATCTACAAGCAATTCTAAATCTATGCTGCTATATTTATTTTTATAAAAGTTGCTATTTTATTTCAATAAATCTAATTCCATCGTTGATTAAAACGTTAATTTTGTTTTGCAAGAGGAACAGAAATTTTCTTAAACATTCCTTTTTCAGCATTTTAACATTATCAAATTTCATTGTTGATGTTATATTTAACTTTTAATATAGTAATAAAATATTTTTTAAACTATATTCTGAGTATTTAATATTTATACGTAAAAAACGCTTATTAACGTTTTAAGAAAACTGTGTATTAAAGAACTCGTAAAAAGCTTATGTCCATAGAGTGTATGCGAATTCTATTTGAACTTTTACATCGATATTGAAAATATGTAAACTATAATTACAGTTGTAATTGAAGTTGGTTTAATTTCTTAAAACATAAAATAGAAGCTTCTCAGCTTTCATTGAAAAGAATTTATTCATCTCATAGCTTATTTAGAAAAAATACAATAAATAAATATAATTATTTTACACATATATAAGATAGGAAATAAAAGTGCTTTTCTAAAAGAAACAAGGGCTTTCATAAATAAGTTGATTTAATAAAAAAAAGAAAACCATGAAGAATTTTTAAAAAAAAAAATTGAAGAAATTTCAACAAAGCATTAGCATAGTGAAAGTATATATGTCTAATATCTCTAATGAACTCTTGATTCTTCAGTTTTCTATTGGATCCGCTTAAGACAGTGGTCTTCAAACTGGGTTCTACGAGTCACAATAAAAAAATTAAAGGAAAATTATAAAAGTGCATGCAAAATGAATTCACGTTTTTTTCTGAAAAGTGTGTGAATCCACAAGTTACCAAAGCTCAACCCACCCACAAAAAACTGAAAATTTTGAAATGCTTTTTAAATTTTTATTGTAATATAAGAAAAATATTAAAACGTTTCTTCTTTACATGTACCACCTAGTATAATATTCTCCTGTCTACTAACCTATGGATTAATTTTACACTCGTTAGCGAAAGGTTTTGTACAATAGCTTTGTAATGGAAAATACACCTTTATACAATTGTGGGGACACATATTGAAGGAGAGGGGACAACTTATCGACAGATTTAATGGTAAATCTAAATTTAAGCAAGAACAGCTCTTAAATTTTAGGTTGCAAATTCATACAAAATACACATCAGTTTTTCACACAGATATAAACATTTTAATACCATTCAGAATAATGAATTTAAATGCAAAACGTTTCTCAACGTGAGTGGCTATAAAAGCAAAAATACGTTCCACCGGTCGATCGCGATCGACGTAATGCTCATCTCGGCTCTAGGGGATTCAAAGCGCTATTGCAAAAAATCTAATAGATCAAAAATACAGCAAAAATAAAAGAACATTTGAAAGGAGATAGAGACACATTTCAATGTTTTTTGCATTCTTTAGGGATATTCTATCTGTGAAACCTTGGTTATATGGTTTAAACATCAATGTCATACTCCAGTTCCTGCGAAACTCTACTCAACATGGGACTGTCAAAGTTATTGATAAGCCATATTATCCTTTCATGCAGTTCTACTTCATCACGTGACAAAGTATGTATGGAAACATGATCCTATGTAAAAGACCTAGTTTTTGGATAAAATGGATAGCATAAAAATGATAATGCAAGTTGTTAATAATGTTGATAATACCATGTTGAATAGAGTGTAACAGGAGCTGAACTATATTGTTTCCATGTATGCCATGTAATCGGGGTTTCACTCATAGGACACAAGTACAGTATGTAAATAAAATTTGAAATGCTTCCGTATGCTTTAATTTTTTTTTTTTTTTTTTTGTGCTGTATTCGTGTCTTAGCTTCTTGTTACAATGGCGCTTCGAAATCCTGAAGGGAGTTATGAGTAACATATATAGTGTATAGTTAAGAATATTTGCTTCTGACTTCGTCATCATAACTTGCCTCTTGTACTGATTCCTTCACTAAAATCTAATTTAAAGTACAGGGATCTTGTTGCATATTAAATTAAAAGATTTTTAGATCAACTCAAGATTTTCAATAAAAATAAAGAGGATATTTAGTTATAGGAGAAAAAGAAACTATAGGATATTAAAATAATATTTATTTAAGAGACTAGTTAATCGTATGAAGCCCAGTGGTTGAGTAGTAGTGCATCGTACCTCCACACAACAGGTCCGAGGTTCAAACCCCAGGCTGGGCAAGGTTGACTCAGCTTTTCATCCCTTCAGAGTATCGATAAATAAATACCAAGTTTTGTTGGGAACTTAACACTAGGGATTTCGCGTCAGACTAACCACCTTACCAAAACACCTGCTCATTCACCTCAGGGTCTAAGGTCACGTGTACTGATTTGGGCACAGTAGGCATTGGTTCTCACCAGTTGCGCCACTGAGTTAAGTTAATCACATGTGAATGACGAAGTCAACGACTAGTTTAATGAAATCAAGTACTGAAACAGAAAAAAAAATTAATTCAATTTTTAATTTTCTAAGAGGATATTTTTTTCTCATTGTGATTTTCTAAAAGGATTATTGATAAAAATTTGTTTTTATTGCTGTTTAATCAAGATGTGTGTGCAAATCTGCCTGTTACTTTGCATTTCAACGAGCTAAATATATTTTAAGTTATGGAACGGCGTTAGGATATGTTTCCTCTGATATATTGCTTACATCAAAGGTAAGCAGATAGCTGCCAGCAAAAAGTTTTTTTTTTTTTTTTGCTGCTCTCCAGGACAGACAGAAAATCAAATAGACACAAAATGTAATCTGTATTTAAATCAACATATATTTTGGAGCAATTTTTCTTGCATGAACTTTAACTAGAGTAAATATAGATGCAAAGTAGCTGGCATTACCTTGCAGGCTGTAATTAGAATTTCAACAAGCAATCTCACTTCCGCTTGATGAAAACTGGAGTAAAGTGTAACACAGTGCATTTTCCTCTTTAAATCGATTCTAAATTTAAATGTACTCCAACTATAGATATAAAATTAGCACAGTAAAAAAATTGATTAAAAATGCCACCATTTTATTTCAATTATCTATTTTTATTTTTTTAGTTTTACCATTTCTGAGATGAAAAGGTAACTATATATAATGAATGCATTAATTTAAAAATGTATATGGCCCTTCGGTATCCTCCATTTCTACTATATGGCCTTAGAGGCAAAACAATTGCCCACCCCTGGTTTAGGAGTATTTACTATATTAAATAGGAAATATTTTAGAGTATTTGATCGCGTTACCTTTTATACCAATTTCGCCAGTATTTGGCATAATTGAATGAAATATTTTGTAATAATAATAAAAAAATTCAAATTATTATTGCATTTAATTAAAATTACACTATTTTTTACCTATTAGTCAATATTTAAGGTAATTATGTAGTCAACGCTCCTAATTTCAAATTATTAGTTCTTTTGATATTGCCTTTGCATATTATGGACAAACCCATTTAGCTAATGCCCTTACTTTTTATTTTATAGCATGTTACTTTAATTATTCTTTTCTGTTAATTAAAAAATTTGGCATGATGTTAGAGCAATACAGAAACTGAAGATGTTCCATATTTTGGTTAAAATAATGAATGTATAAAAATAAAACATTTTTTTTTTACGTTTGAATAAATTTTATTTTTTGTTTCTTTTTAAATTTATTTGTTCAGTAACCTCTATATATTCCAAGTATAGATTTCAAATTATATTTATATATTTTATTAAATATAATGTAAAATGTATATACGCTTTACGGCTAAGGTACAAAATTTAGTGAATCTGCAGATTAGCTAGGTAAAATCTGATCATTAACAAGGGGGATCCATTAACTTCCTCAGACCTGAAACAAAAATAAAAGCTTTATATTTTGTGAGACATACTTAAATAGTTGTTTTGATCATTCTAAAGTAGAAAAGAGCAATATTTTTTTTTAATTTATAGAAGCTGGTGGAGGGGGATTTTTCACATGTGATATATTAGGAATAAGACACTACAATCAGAATTTTTTTCAGTATTAAGAGAGATTGAAGTAATTAGTTTAATCTTAGTCTTTAATCACTCAATCAATACAATTCATAAATTCAACATGAAAATTAAATTTAATTGACGTTTTAGGCACATATTAGTAATATTATTACAATAACATTATTCTTTTTATTTTCGTGAAATCCCTTGAAACCATTTCTAGTAGTTATAAAGCATAGAAAAACCTTGCAGTCTACATTGCACAGTTGTTAAGGCCATACATTTCTCATTCCTCAAATTGAACTCAAATCAGAATCATCCTGATTCATTAACTCTAAAATTTCATCTGGTGTCAAATTTTTCATTAAAAAATACCTATTAAACAAAAAATTATCAGAAAAAATGGGTTAAATTGAAAAGAAATCCCCTTGACTAAAGGTTTTATTTCCAGAAATACTTCTATCAGCTTTCAAATCCCCTCAAAATATAAATAAATATTAAAACAAAATTGACTTAAAAAGTATGTCCATAAGTGATTGGGTCTCATTGTGTCTAAAGTGATACAAACAAATTTCACAAGTCATTATGCTTTAATATTGTACTAAAAATCTCTTTTTTTGCTGAAATCTAGTTAAGTGAACAAAGACAAAGAAAAAGCATATTTTAAAATTAGTTTAATATGTGTATATAAATTTTTTAAAAAATACTTCGATGCGCAATTTTTTTTGATTCAGAGACGCTACTAGAAATCGCTATCATGAACTTGTACTACCATGTGTTGACTAAAGGAGAAAATTATATGAGGTATTTCACCTTGTATCTCATGTGATGCAACTGGTCCCAAATTTGTTTCTGCTGTTCAGCATTCACAAAAAATTGTGAAACTTTTGTATCATATGTGATACAAGAAAACCGTGGAGGTAAAAATGGAAAAATTTGATAGATTTTTAAAATTATCTAGGTAATTTTCGAATTACCTGCTATACTCTCGTTAATCTTCATATTAGTACTAGACACTCTTAAAATTGAAAATGAGATCTTTTGTAGAACAACAACAATACTTAATAAAGCTTAACTTAAATACTTTTTTTCAATATCTAAATAATCAAGTTAATACAATCAACACATTAGTCGATAGAATCAATCATCAATCAATTGAAAAACTGCATTACAGTAGAACGTCGTTTCTCCGAACGTTTATTATCCGTAGCGTCAAATATCCGAACCAAAGTCCGGATACGTTTTCGAACCGTGCAATGCTGAACAGTTGTTTAGCGTTAGGCCAAAATTGACGGGAAAACCCAAGGTGAAGGATATTTAGGTAATTTCAGTTGTGTGATTTAGAAAAAAATCTGGGGGTGTGAGGGGGTGTATCGTGCTCTTTTGTTGAGTTTTGTTGATGTAGAAACCTGGATGGCATGCAATGCAGAAGACTGTAGATTTCAGATTCTAAATGATGGCAAGATTGTGACTTCCGTGCAAGAAGAACCAGACCCATGAAATGGATAAAGACGAGGACAACAACGAGGAAAGTAGCAAGGGCCAATCAAATTCTGAGGCGTTTTCTGCATTAGAGACAGCTATGGATTTTTACGAACAACAATCAGAGCGCTGTCCTACTCAACTACTGCTGCTCAAGAGAATCAGATACCTTGCAACGAAAAAACGAAGGTGTACAATGTTACAGCGAAAAATAAGTGATTATTTTCCACAATAAAGATGAAATTGCGACATTTTGCACCTATTTTGCTTTTTTCAAGTTCGTTTCCCGCATGTGATGATTTTCAATATTCGTATAGTGTTCGGTATCATATACTGCATGGATCGCATTCGGTTTTCGGTTATCCGAACAATAGCGTATCCGAATGGAGTCCGGTCCCAGTTGATTCGGATAAACAAAGTTCTATTGTACAAATAATCAAATGGCTTAAATTATGATTGCAATTAAGGAAACTAACATAATGCTATTAATTTATTTTTCGATATGTAAAGAATTCCGTTAATACAACCATTTATCATGGTTGCGATTGTGATATCGCTATGTGCAGCTATAATATTGGGACATTAATTTGTTTTGATATTTATTGTAATATTGGAACATTAATTTGTTTTCAAAAGATACTTTTGTCATTGTAATTAAATTTATTATAAATTATCTTAATGAGTCTTTTATCGAATAGTCTCTGCCACTATGTTTCTAAATATAGAGGATAAATTATTTTGGGATGTGGGAGTCAACGTTCAATTAAAATTCTTAACAGAAAGGAAATGAGAGAATTAAACTTTTGAGCTTTACTGAAACGGAAATCACCAATGAAAACATTTTCGTATTAAAATGCGGAAAACTCTTTGATTCCGCACTTTAACTGAACAAATCAGTTAATCCGCACATTAACTGCCTTCAAGCTTTAACGGTAATGTATTTGTTAAAAAACATTAACCAATCGCCAAGTTGATCGATTTGTTCATAATATACCGTTTATGAAGTATTTTTGCATAGTTTTATTTTTCAAATGCTATATTATGTTCTGATATATCCATTATGATGTAAATGTTTATCTTCACAACAATGCAATAATAAACACACACATACAAATCTTTGAATGAATCCAGACATTCTTGAGAAGGAGAGGGCAAACTTTTCCAGGGTACGAACTACTTCTAATTTTGCCTAGATATTGAAGCTAAGATTAAGGTCTATAGGATTTATTATAACTGAAAAATAAGTACGGAATATGCACTTACCTTCATAACTACAATAAAAAACACTTTCAAAACCACATTTAAAGCAAAACGCAAGATACAAACGTAATAATAATAGCCCCAAATATCATAATGTCAAATAATGCATTTATTATCTAACAATTCAAAATGGATGAAAAAAACAACATTTTCTTTTAAAGTTAGTTCTCGTAGTTCTAGTCAGTAGAAGACATAACCTACATACTGTCAGCCGATCTTGAATATTTCGATATATAAATTCTAACTGTTAATTTTCAGGCCCCCCCCCCCCTAAAAAAAGATGTATTAGTCGATTGCGATCGACTTAACATCCATCCCGATTCTAGAGCATATGCTTTTTTTATCAATGCATGTCTGATCCTGGGTAAAACTCTATTAGAGTTTAGTTACAAGTAAAGTTTTATACAAATGTAAAAATCTGCTGTTATAACGTGCTTTTTATATTCGAAGTCAATTTTAACCTACATCATGCATATCAAACAACCATTTATACTGATAAATAATATTTATACTGTACAAATTTATCAGGAAATTTATTCTGTAATAATTATATCAGTACATTTATGCTAATTTCTTGCATTGTTCGTGTTTTTGATAAAAAAAAATACAAGCATTTTTTAATTAATTAGCTTTTATAAACAGTGATTTAAGCCGAAATTACGATTTAAAAAGGTTCTTCAACAATACTAAAATAGTTTTAAAGTACAATTCAAATTATACCATACAAACTACATTTATATAAATGTATATTTTGTTCCATGGTCGTATATATAAATGCAAGTTAAACATAAATAAAATTACTTATGCATATTCTGAACATGAATTCTGATTGTTATTTCATAACTTGAACACTTCATTTGAAAGTTTTGTGATATATTTATAACGTGTATATTTAAATGCTGTATTTTTTTGTTGCGATCAGAAACGAAACGTCTAAATATGATTTATTCATTCAGATAATTATAACTCGATTTTCCAACGACATTCATTCCTCAAGTCGAGTAATAAACAAAGGGTGATCCCGAAACAGAATTTCTTAGACATTTCAATTCAATGGAAAATGTTCAGAAAATACAAAATAAAAAAAATATTTCCTGGCTTGTTTTTCAAAAGTTTATTTCAATTACGCTTTTAAAATATTTTCATCGTACGTAAACCACGTTTCACCCGCCGCTCTTTAAAAAAAGAGCTCCTATTTGTTTATCAACACATTCAAAGAATGTTGTATTGGCGACATTTCTTCTGGTATTTGGCTACTTGCACTTGAGAAGCAAAAAGCAACCCTGTAGTTGGATCAGTCGGTAGCGAAAACCGAGAGCGTGAGGTACAGCTCATGAGTTATCCCGATTATTGCACTATCGACCATGTGTTTGCGGGATCTCCCAGCCAACATCGTAAGCCGTGACGATATATGACAGGGCTCACATCAAATTTTTTCATCGGTGTTTCGTTGCTTACTCACATTTGCTAGAAGGCATTTTTTTCCTGTGGTTGAATTCACACAGAATGTAGAGGACAGCTTTTCGATTCTGAAATAATATTAAATCGAATTTGAATAATTTCTCGATATTCGAACTGATCCATTATGACTTTAAAAATACAGTGGTTATTAGTGGAAAAAGAAGTATTTCATAAAATTGTGTTTTTTCACATAGCATTTTGAGTTTTTTAGATAAACTGTACAAAAATTGTTTTTTAGAAAGTGATTCAACGTATGTGCCGTATAGTGTAAATGTTAGCTCAGTAATCAAAGGAAATTATTTTGGATTACAACTTTATAGATCAAGCGATTTTATCTAGTCATATATGATTAGTTTTTAATGAGTGTGGAGTATTTATTATTATAGTCAAATTTAAAATATAGGATCTACAAAAATTGTGTGTCGAATTCTAGTCAAATACAATTAGTGTTTCCGAAGTTATATGTACTAGTCTTGTCCAGTAATGTTTGAAAGCAAAATAATATTAGCGTAAAAATATAATCAGTATATTGTGGAATTGAAGACAATACAGGTTATCTATATAATCCTTTGATTAAATTTACTTTAAATTGCATTAAATAATTGAAAAACATACTGAATACTGTTACTGAAGTTAGTTGCCAACACTAATAAAGACTTTATACTTATAAATGTACTTAAGTTTAGCTGGCCATAACAAAAACAGAAGATGCTGAAATTAGCCATTTTGAGTAGTTTATTGTTTGCGTTGTGGACATTACCAACCATTTTAGCTTCTTGTGTATTTCCTGCGGATGATGCTAAACCAAAAGGCCTCGAAGAACGAGCCATAGACTCGGAAGTTGTCCTAGCGGCTTACACCAGGACGGTCTACAAATTGAAGAACAATACTTCCAACAGCTATAGCGCCGAATTCTTGGTCTTCAACATTATAAAAGGAGAAGATCGTGTAGTTGAAATCTACGAGAAGCGTAAGCCATCGTCTCTAGAGACAGCTCTCAATCGTCGATTAGTGAACGTGTCCAATTTCGGGGACCCC
Organism: Trichonephila clavata; assembly: GCA_019973975.1. Lineage (NCBI taxonomy): Eukaryota > Metazoa > Arthropoda > Arachnida > Araneae > Nephilidae > Trichonephila > Trichonephila clavata. The sequence continues at coordinate 140,013 of BMAO01024622.1, forward strand.
AGTAAATGTGAATCGGATGTGAATCCAGGAGAGACTTATATTCTTTTGCTCGACGTTTTAGCCAATGGAGAACTGTCAGCCAGATATGACGGAGCTTACGGACCAGCGGTTTTGTACTCCAGGGACAAAGAGACGGCACTTGAAGCAATTGGTAAGTTAGATTTATAATTCTATTCTTGAAGTATTGATTTGCTGAACATCTGATTTTTAATGTGAAGTGTGCAATGATTGGTCTATAAAACAGAACAAATAGGTAGCATTTCCTTAATTTGACAATTATAGAAGAAACTTCCTTTTGTTTAATGCCTTTTTAACTTCTTTGATATATTAAAGCATTATTATAAGGAGGTTTTCTCTCATTTAAATCTATAAACTTTTATAAAGCGAAAGTGATAGTTTAAGAATTAGCTATATTTAACGTGTCATTTACGTGTGTATATTAGAGTTGCTTATTTTTTCTCTGAATCAGAATAGAAATTAATATTTCCTAGTTCTGTTTATGTATGAGATAGATTAGCGATTACAGAGGATTGATTGCAAACACATGTATTTTCTTTTCATTATTTATTAAAAATAATTCTTCAACTGTAAAAAAGTATCTAGATTTTAGCATTTTCAAATTATGACTATTTTACTTTCATAAACTACTGGTGAGTTTATTTAAACATCTAACTCAAAAGAGCTTCATGAATTATATTTTCGTTTAAATAGACAAAAAAACCCTTTTACGAATGATATATATATTTATGAGCAAATATCTAATCAAAACTTAACGAGGAAGTGTGAAAGTTTATCACATAAAAATATCTGGCAAAGTGAGAATTTCAAAATTTATGAAACAAGTGATGATGCTTAAAAAATCGTTATAGATTTCATTGAATAACAGACATTAACAACAAAATTACATTTAAGCTGCAATGGTCCTTAATCTATTTATTTTATATAACTTAAAGCTATAGCTAAATTAAATTCTAGAACAGACTTTTTTCAAAGGAATTTCTTTAATGCTGTTAACAATAAAACACTAGTAATCATTTTTCTCTCTTTCAAAAAAATGTCAATATTTCTATATTGCTAAAAAGAGCTGTGTGTGAATTATTACAAAGCTCGTGCAAGTACTTTTTTTATAATTGCTTGAAATAACATTGATTTTTTTAATTAAATAGTTCACTTAACAAACAATATCAATTTCACTCTCACAATCAGGCAAAATTATTTAAATGTTTGACTTTGATAAATTTATGATCGAAGAGCTTTTATTTTTAGCATGTAATTGCAAGACTTTTGAATGATATCAATGTTACTTATATTTAAATAAATATATTAATTTAAAGCATGTTACTTACATGATTTTTCTGTTCCGTATATATTTTTTCAAATGTTTTAATCCATGTTCATTATATTGAGTCGCAAAAAGAATTCAGTTATTTCATAACAAAAGTTTAATAAATATATAGGTTTTGGAAAAACGAATTTTGTGACAATAATTCTATTTTCGAAAATTAAAATAAAGGCTTGCTAAATGTTTTTTCCACACATATAGCTTGAAAATAATTCTCTTTCAAAAATTATAAATAATAAATTTTCTTAATGGTTTATTTTTATATATTTTGAAAATTGGGTTGGTTTGTTATGAATTTGGGATGAGATGCTTATTTTGATGTGGTAAGACTTACGGCATTTTTTGCAAGAATATTGTTGATAATATTTCTTCTCGTACTGTAATATTCACTTAAAAAGTGAAATAAGTAATAAAAAATAATATTGGATTGACTTATAAATGATAAGCACAGGCACTGTATAGAAACAAAATATTTTCAAAAATAATACAGCTTAACTGTTTTAATAAAACTTTTGATTTACTTTTTGATTTATTTATCTCCAGCAAAAATTGAAAAACTGATAAAATGAAATAATAAATGTGTCCACCAAGAAATATTTCATGTTTCTCGTACATCGAAATAGAGAATTTAGGATAATGACTACGCAGTTAAAGGAATATGCTATCTGTTTTCTGAAAGTTGCGAATCTCTTGAGAAAAGACATTTAAACATAAATGGGGCTGATACTTTCATTCTCACAAAAAACAATTCCTTAGAAGATAATTAGCATAAGATGATATTTCGTTAATTATTTCATAATTAATTTATCTGAATCAGCAGACAAATCTAAATTGCATGAACAACATTGTATCTTCAACCTATACGCAAAGTACTTGCATATGAAGTGATATAATTAGTGGAGTGAGTTATACGTATACATCTTAATTGGATCTTTCTATGAAATACAGAATGTGTAAGCACAATTGAGTAACAAATACGGGAAAAGTATCAACTTTTTCTCTGAAAAATATTTTAAACAATGAAGGTTTATTCTTAGTAATTATTTTGCAAAAATATTCTTAGTAATTATTTCGCAAGATTTGATATTTTACTTCGGAATTCCAAAATTGGTTTTGAAAAATAGTATAATGCTCCGAAATTAAATTTAAAGGAAGAAGATTTTCACAAATTTAAATTTTCAATCAAAACTGATGTAAATTTTAAAATTATTTTATTATTATTATTATATTTTAAGGTATCTCAAAATATATAAGAATTTTCCAAGTGATTTTTATTTTATATTATGTTATATGATGGAAGATGCTTTTCTAAACAGCTCTAACATAAGTATGTTTTAATTTATGATAAATACTTTTGTGGAATTAATTTGGAAGTTGTAAATGAACTAAATTATAAAATAAGTGAAATCTCAAAGTTATACATTTATTTACAATTCTATTCATGGCTTACCCGAGTTTATGTAGAATTAATCGAGTTATGATACAACAAATCCAGATATATGGATTTTGGATTAAATGCTTTTACGATTGTTTACGCAAATGATTTATCGTGATTATGTAAAATAAATCTTCTGCACTTTTTCAAAATTCCTATTTCTACTATAATGACACAACCATTATTCTATAAATTTAATTTTAAAATAAATTGTTCTGAAAGATGAAAAATTTAAAATTAAAAGTGATATATTTGCGACTGCGAGGAAACTTCCATATTACAGAATAAATTGGATTTTAAAGTTTATAAATTTCAAAGCTACGTATATCAACTTAACTAAAAATGAAATGGGACATAATTTACACCTCAAAATCCTCAAATGTAATGGTGAAATAAAAGTTCCATATTCTGTTTATGTATTATTTTACTTAAAATCCTGTTATTTTGTTCTAAACAACAGCTTCCGAATTCTAAAAGGAAAAAATAAATAGTTTTAGGCTTACGAATCTCAAAGAGCCGTAAAATAAGAGCTTGAAGATATTTCCTCCCCCAAGTCTACTTATCATTTCTATCCAATCTTTTTTCTCCCATAAAACTAAGTACGGGTGAGCCCCTTATAAGAGAGGCACTTGCAATTCCCATTATAGGTCCCTGAGTAAAAAGGAAAAACGTGAAGAAATTATTAATACAAAGAAGTAAGATGTGATAAATACCGTAAGATCCGGCGTATAACGCGCGCATATACTTTCAAGCTGCATTTTTTAATTTTTAGGTCTATTTGCCGTATAACGTGCACAGCCTTTTTTACGAAGCATCCTGAAATGCACGCGAGCAATGCTCTTATGTTTTGAAGTCATTTATTCGGGGAAGTGTCCCACGCTTTTGAAAAAATAGCATATTTCTAAAACTACAACCCTTTAAGTTCATTAGGTGAGACATTTCTTTTAACTAAACTATATTCCGATTTATGTAAAAATTTAATTTTATTTGTGCTTAACTTTTCCATTAGTATTTTAAAGCTATCATTTTTACATCCGACGTATAACGCACACCCGTAAATTGCGATCTTATTTTTTGTGTTAAAGATGCGCTATATACGCCGGATTTTACGGTAAGTAAAAATTACTAACGTCACAAAAATAAAAATAATCATTTTACTTATCCCGAGACTTACGAAATCCGAGACATATTTTATTGTCTAAACGATTGTAAATGTTTATTTCTTGTATTAAATTACTCAATAAGATATTTTAAAGAAGTGTGCTAAGGTATGTGCGCCCCCTTCACACAATAACAGTATATTGAATGCAATAATAATGAACTTGGATGTTAACCTACAATACGATTTTCTCATAAACCGTTAAAATTATCAGGATAAGTATTAAATTTTATATATGACACGCCTATATGAATCATTTGTAATTATTAAACTTCTTCTTACCTTAGTATTGTGAGATTAATTATCAAATACATTTGTGCAGGACTGATATATTTATAAGTATATTATACAGTGTAAAAGTATATTTTATTTTTTTTATGTCCGAATGTATATTTTGTTCTGCTGCCTTTCAATAAATTTGTAGCTTTTAAATCCTATATTTTTGACTTTTCTATAGGCTCGAGCCCCCCTCGTAGAGTTATCCCCCCCCTTTTAAGAAATGTTAGACTACATATTAAGTATAGTGTTGCCGGCTGGGTGGCGTGGTTAGTTTGTCGCTGGCCCTCTACACCCAAGGTTGCGGGTTCGACCCCGGCCCAGGTCGGTGGATTTTCATGATGGAGAAAATCGACAGTGGTCGTGTCGTATGAGTATACGACATGTAAAAGATCCTTAGAGTGTCTATTTGGCTTGGATGCTCTCAGCAAAATTCAATCCTAGTACAGGTTCGCATCATTAAAAACTCAGGTGCCTCCCTCTGAGGAGGAAACTGGGTGCTAAAATTGCTTGCTGTAATTGGTATCGCCTATATGGTGCAGCTCTAAAAAGTGATACCAGCTCCTGGAGAATGTACTAGGTCGGCAAAGGTTTAAAATACCAATGCGCAGCCCCATTGGAAAAAAAAAAGTATAGTGCTTATTATGGCATGTGTGTGTGTGGTTAAATTCTCCTGAAAATTATAATTGTTGTTTTGAAGTCTAGTAGAATAAGAGAATATCAATCAAAACAAAATTTCAATTTAATTTTGCTTGAATAAGCGAATTTGCCTAGAATGAGCAACACATTTCGAGTTATTTTGAAAAACATTAAGACACGATCTCAAATTTAAAAGAAAAATATTAAATAAAAGTTTATTTTTGAAATTATGTCAATTTAAAGCTGTGTTTATGGAACATATTTACTATATCAAAACTTTAAAATCGGTAAAAAAAGAATTTCACTACTTTTGCCTACATAAGAGCAAAATTTATTCATAAATGCAGTTGGACACATTAACTTTTATTATGTTAAATTAATTACTTCAAGATGTCTGGGTGATTTTATAAAATAAATTATAAAAAACGTTCGAAATACATTAAAACGCAGAAAATCCCCTCCTCCTCCCAAATAAGAACAGTGTGAGAAGGATTGACGTGAATGGAGTAAATTGAGAATTTTTGAAACGATTGACTAGTACATAAAATAGGGTCATAACAAATGACTGTACGAAAATGATATATGACTTTAACTGTATAAATGACTTTTAAAGTAGTAAGAGAAATAAGCTTCTAATCTTAAAGCATTGGACAGCAATAAAGATTCTAAAGATGAATCCACTTAAAAGGCATCAAAAATCGGTAGGAGGATGAAGGTGAATTATAGATTACAAAGGAAGCTGGAATTTTTTTTAATGGAGATTTAGTAAATTATACTTTTTGGATCGTATAGATTGCATAGAAACTTTTGAAGGAAGATGTTACTCTAAGGTGTTGATTTATTATTAATGATAATGATGATGTAGGTGTAGATCAATCTAATCGAAACACTTACTACTCATCTGAGATAATAATCTTTGAAATCGTTTCTCATGTAAAATAAATATGAATTTTATAAATCCTAATAAAGTTTCAATGAAAATTTTTCATGAGGGCATTGCAATCGCTTGATTTCAGAAATAGAGGAATTTAAAAGCCAACTAAGGTAATTGGTAATTTAAAGGAATAAGAAGAATTATCAGAGTTATGTGATTTCCCAAGAAATTTGGAATTGCATAGTTTGGCTTGGAGATGAAGTCAATATTCTCTGAATGCAAATTTTCTGAACCAAATGTATTGTTTTGAGTATTTTTATTATTTTAAACACGTGTTTTAAACCAACTGATAAGTTATAATTGAGATTTGAATGAACTAACCTTATCATGCGCTTATCCTTATCACACTTTATTCTTGCGATTCAAAATTATCAAAAATATAAATAAAACATATCTAATAATTAGACCAGGGGTCATCATCCTTTTAGCTGTTGTGTGCCCAACCAATCTACCAATATTATTCGGGGTGCTGCACAATAAGACATATTTGAAACAATTCAATTCCCGCTGCAATGAATACTGAATTAGAGGTTAAGAGTGAAGAATACAGATTTAGAATTCGTTATGTATTAATTATGAATCATTTAAAGGTATTTACTAACATAAAAATAAACATGAAATATAACTATTCCTTCTACATATATAAAAAAATTAAAATTGTACACATATTTTCTATATTAAGTATCTTTTAAACTTAATTAAAATAAGAAATAAACATTATTAAGTTTAAAAGATCAAACTTAATAATTAACTTAACTTAATAATTAAAATAAGAAATAAACAGGGGCCGTGGGTAGCCTAGTGGTTAGAGCATCGGACTCCAGACCGGAGGGCCTGGGTTCGATGCCCGATGCCACTAAATACCACCGAGTATAGACGGAGTACGTGCTCGTTAAATCAGTGGGTCCGAAAGTCTTGTGGGCGGTCGCAGCAGAAACCACGAGTGCATTGGGCTGGAGAATATTTCCCTCCCCTTCAGTTCCATGCCAAAATTGTGGAGGTGGAGATAGGTGGTGTCACCATCTATCGTTAAGAAGTCCAACCTGTGTCTCACAGGCAATGGCAACTTTCATTCCTTCCCTGCGGGAAGGACACGACAACAACAACAACAAGAAATAAACAACACACACACAAAATCTAAGCTAGTCTTTTAATATTTATATAGTCCTTTATTATGCAGTAAAATCCGGCGTATAACGCGCATCTATACTTTCAAGCTTCATTTTTTTTTATTTTTAGGTATATTCACCGTATAACGCGCACCCACTTTTTATAAGGAATTCTGAAATGCACGTATGCAATGCTCTTATGTTTTGAAGTCATTTATTCAATGTATTATCACAAAAACCTTAGAAAAATAGTATACTTCTAGAACAACAAACCTGTAAGTTCATTAAAGATGTTATTTCTTTTAAAGAAACATATTTTAATACATTTAGAAGTCACACTTTTCTTATGCTCATCTCTTTCTTATTTTTAGAGCTCTCATTTTCATACCCGACGTATAACTTGCACCCTTGAAATTCAATCTTATTTTTTTGTGTTAAATGTGCACGTTATGCTTCGGATTTTACGGTAGTTAAATATATTAATGCGAGCCTTTTGTCACACTAAATATATCTACTTTGTATCGCAATATCAGTGGTATAATTGTCTTTATATTTCATACGATTCTGAATGTTCAGTTGCTAAACATCTTCTTTGTCGACTCAATATATATTTCTTATGAGAAAATATTGGCCCACATATATATGTAAACCATAATTAGAAAGCAGAGCACAAGTAACTTTCTCTTCAAACAATTAATTCTCTAAAGAAATGACATCTTCTCAACAATTTAAATAGCTGTCAATTAATCGTTCGAGCTATCTTTCAGATTTTTTAATAATTTCGTAAAATTTCCTTTCCGTAATTCAGAAGATGTTAGTTCAATATGATCTCCATTTAAAAATTATCAACTTAACTAAAAATGACTAATTAGTAGAAAGGTTTAGGGTGCCATTTAGAATTTTATCTCGTGTCAAATGTGGCAAGCGTGCTGTAGGGTGACGACCCCTGAACTAGACCTTTATTTTCTATCTCAGTTATCAAGAGCATGTGTCTGCAAACTTGTCAATATAAAGTTTAGTCCAGCCAGAAGCTTCTGCAACTGTAGAAATGCTGGTTTAGAATTCGATTAATAGATGACAGCAATGCTCAGCTAACACAAGGGGATGAATATACAACCATCGTAAAAATGCATCTTATATATTTTAACTACCAGAATTTGCAGACTTGATGGATTATCTTTAGAACTACTGGACCGATTTTAATGAAATTTGATACATACATACATTGATACAATGCAAAGCAAATAACTATTCAATAATTGCAATACACACGCACGATAGGCGTAACACTCATTGGAATTGGAAGATATGAAAGAGCGGTTGCAGAATAAACAAAAGAATTGGATTAATAGGGAGTATGATCCCCTCTTATAGCTATACAAGCCTCGCAGCGTGATGCCATACTTGAAATAAGGCAGTTTATCAGTTCTTGTGACAATTGGTCCCACTCGTTCAGCGACGCTATTTTTATTTCCTGGGTGGTTCTAAGAGGGGGTTGCGAGTTGCAATTGCCCACCCTAGAGCGTCCCAGGCATGCTCTGTAGGGTTGAGGTCTGAAGACATGGCTGGCCAATCCATGCGGAGAATATCCTCACTCTCTAAAAATTCGTCGATCAGAAGAGCTCTATGTGTCCTCGCGTTATCGCCCATTAAAATGAACTCGAGCCACATACATCCTGAAAAGGCGAACATGGCAAGACCTCAAGGCATCCAAGACCTTATCTCTATACCTCGCACCAGTCATAGAGCCTTTTTCAAAGACATGGAGAGGTGTGCGGCTTCCCAACATGATGCCTGCCCATTCAATTAAAACTCCTCCGCCATAATTGTAGATTTCACGAACATTTGAGGGTGGGGGTCCCTGGTTCTTTCAATAAGAAAGTACGACGAGAACAGGTGTTTAGGCTGAAATGGGACATCGGTAAACAGAACGGTCGCCCATTGATACATACTTCAATCTCTATGCTGTCTGCACCATGCTAAACGGACTCTCCTGTTCGTAGACGTGAACAGGACGTAATCAGCAGGTCTTCTGGAAAACAACCCTCTCTCATGAAGTCTTTTTGGAATCAGTCACCCTTGATACATGGGTTCCTGTGGTTTCATAGAGCTGAGAAGCTGTAGCCCGTCTGTTACGCTTCGCTATTATCGACAAATGGCGATCTTTTCTGGCCGTCTTGGCTCTTGGATGACCTTGCCCAGGCTTTCTCTCAACGAATCCAGTATCCTGGAACTGTTTCCATACGATACACACGACACTGAGCGTTAAATTGAACTCTCTACAAATCTGGACTTGACATTGGCCTGCTTCTAGCCTCCCCACAATTCACCACCTCATTCCATCATCTAAGCGTCGGAGATTACTGATTTTTACTGTTACAATTTGAAATGAACCGATTGCTTTAAAATAACACCAATAAATTCGACAAGGTGTGCTGGCGAACGAAATGCGTCTCAACTTACAGGCGCTTATAAAGCCTGTTTTTCTGATGGCTAAGCCTACACAAACGAGTACGTTTACGTATTTGTCGTAGAGAAATTGCATTTCTATTTAAAAGCAGTGGTTTTTCATTCAGTTCAGTTCTTTTCACGCAATTCGTTAGAATGTGCAAATTCTTTTAATTTATTTCATCAGTGTAATATACTTAACTCATAAATCACAATTAGACAAAACATTTCGCTTTGAAAATTATCGAGGTAGAGTAAAAAGTGAGTATACAAAAGCTTCTCCCCCTCGATTTAAAACGAGCAATGATGTGAATAAAAAACATCTAACCACTCAGTAAGAATTAATTTCTGATTGATTCTTAGAGCACATGTATATGAATTCTTCAACAAACAGTTCAAGTCTGCTTCACTGTGTCAAAAGTAACATTTTCCTCATTCCTAACAACCTCCTTTTTTAATTCAAGAGTTTTGTATTTCCATACATCCATATTATTCTTAAAACGGTAGCTTGTGTTTTCTTTGAAGATATTAGGACAATGGTTTTATGAATGAGGACATTGAAAATTCATTTTTTAATGGGCTGCGTTTTGTGAGAGCAATTTCAATGGTGGCACCATCAAGTAGCGGTCACGCTACCAAATCTTGACGCTTCAATTAATTTAATTCAGGTCCCTGTTGGATACTAAATATTACCGTGCTTAAATTTTGCCTAGTGTACTGGAACCAAATTGATACTCAAGGTATCTTTTACATGCCGCATAATCATATGACATGCGTACCTATGATTTTCGCATTTAGAAAATCTATCCACTCCGACCAGAATCGAATGCGAAATATTATGCTTACGGGATGGGCATGCTGCCTCTAAGCAACCGAACAGACTTGAACGTCCACACTCGACTTGACTTCAGTGGCATTAGGCTTGAACACACTAGTCACGAATCCGTGATCATGACTACCAGGCTACCACGGCCTAACACCTCCTTGAAGCTTGTCAAAATGGAATACTTAAAATGATATATTTAAATCTTAATTTTCATATTGTATTTGTGGCAAGATTAATTAATATTCTAAAAGAAATTAAAATAGTGAGCATCAAATAAAAAATTTTCGATCAACTTCTGGGTGGCAAAAACAAAGCGCAACGAAGTATAGTCTTATATTTCATTATAATATGAAAATTCTGGAGTTGTATATACAGTATGAATCGAAATTTGGTGTTGACATTTCCATTGTGTTTCAAAGACCAAATATGAAATCATTAAAATATAACATATAAATCTCCTTTCAAAATATATATTTTTTAAAAAATTTCAATGATCTGCTTGCTTTTTCAATACATGCCATGTTAACATCTTATGTTTTTCAAAGAACTTTTTTAATAATTATGAAACAATGTTAATATATGTATATATTCGCAGTGCTTTCTGTGCACCTCTATATCTGGAGGTATTAAATGCGTCTAAAATGATATTTAATAAAATATACTGGATTTCACTCACAAATATATTTTCTTGAATTTCATCCAATTTATTTAAATTGAGCATTTATGCTGATATAATAAATAATTTGTAGGTAAAATTCTCGAAAAGTAATTTAAAGTTCTTTTTTAATTTACGTTTGAACATAAAATAATGTTTTTTTTAATTATATTATTATCGAAAGTGTTCATTTTATGTTACTTATTTTTGCGATAGTACCGTATTATTCTCTGAATGTTTTTCTGTGTAAGGATAGATGTAATTCCAATAATTTATTTTCATAATAACCCATGCTTTTCGGACAAAATTCATTTATTATCAATTGCTACAACATATAATTCACAGAATTATCTAACTATTTTTCTAACTAAGTGAGCCTGCTTTGTAATTTGGATCATTACAAATTAGAATTAGCAGTTTTATCATTTACATGTGAGATAGAATTTCAAAATTACTAATGTCTGCTCCTATATCTTGCGGAAAACGACAGGTTTAATGCATATCTGGAACAAAAAAGGTCTAAAGACTCATATCATTACGCACAATGTACTAATGACAGTTTCTAGGTCCCACCAATGGAGACTTGCGGAAATCTCTTTCTGTAAGTTTTAAGTAATTATTACTTGACTGTGCCATTAGTAAGAAAAAAATTGATAGATATAACATAGATAATGATATTCCAATCTTACTTTGGGTGTGAGCCAAATAGTTTGGATCATGCAAAAAATATTTTGTCAATCAAAATTTAATTCGTTATTGCCTTGAAAACTGCAGAATATGTGGGTTTTTCTTTTCAGCAGAAATTTGCTTCGATAACCATTATAATTTGAATACCTTATGGAGAAATCTGTCTTCTCTTAGTAATTAAATGCGAGTAAATCTAGCTAAAAGAATGATATTATTTATAATTATCTTCAGATAAAAGAAAAATGAGCTTCATATTTCTCAAGACTTGTTGTCTCTTTCTAGATTTTGAAAATTTTCTGTTTGTGCTATTTTTCTTTTAGTAAGTAAACTTCAAGTGGCCCTATTCAGTAAAAAATTAAACTATAATTTATTTTCGATATAATTTAGCCGGGTAAAAAACCTGTGGTAACAATATTTATTGTATTTAGAAAGCTCTAGTAATCTTAGTGGATAAAAAATATTTTCTTAATGTGTCTTTTTTTTTTTTTTTTTTTTGAGTTTCAACATTCAACGGAAAATTTTTCGGCCCTAGAAATTGCACATTTTGACGTTTTCGGTTCCTCATAAATCAGTAATTTTCTCGCATTTTAACAGGATTATTTTTCCAGTTTGTATAGTAAAATGTAAAATTTAAAACATCAAACAGCTTCTCCTATCACACTAAAGTAATTTTTTCAAATAACACAAAATATGAACACATAAAGGATAAAAGCAATTTAACTATCTTTTTGTTTCCCACAAGATAAGTTTTGAAAGCTTTGAGTTGATTCTACTTTCTTATGTTAAGCTGTGGAAGATCCTGATATTTTTTGTTAGTATTTCCTCTTTGTAAAATGGAAAGATTTATTTGAATTTCAAGGTTTACTGCTAACTCTTTCACTGAAGATTGTATTAAAAACATAACAACGTAGGCACAATAACATTATATTTGTTTTGAAGACTTTTTGTGATTCTTTTTAATTTTTACTTTACTAAATACAAAATGAAGTAGATCCAGCTGGGAAGAAGTTAAGCATCGGTTCCACCATTTGTTGAATAATAATTACGTTTTAAAGACCCTATATGATGTTAAAATAATTAATTGTGCATTACAAATCCAAACACAGATTAAAGAATGAAATGCTAATTCTTCACCACTTAGCCACGGTTTAAATTTTCGAGGCTGGTCACCAATAGTTTCCGTGTTACTTAAAAGTGCGATATTTGTAAAACAAGTAATTACTCAACCAAATTCAAACAAAAATTATGCTTTTTACATTGGTTTCAAAGGAAATGTCTCTGTTAACGCTTACGTTTTTTGTATTTTTCAGAATTTAATTACTATAGGATTTTGATGCATTTTGTCTTAAATTTTCCCAAAAATATATATTATTAATTTCTCAAAATGTTTTTGAAGATTTTTTAACGTTCAAAGATACTATCCCCCAATGTCAATGTTTTATTATTTTTTTTGAAACATTATAAACTTTCGAAATGATAGGGAGTTTGTCCTATTATATAGGTTTTTACATTTTTAATAAGCGAAATTTCATTTATTAATTATTATTTACCATAATTTATTAGCTTTTAGACATTTATTACTCCTAATAATAAATTGCTAGTGATGAAAGTATTTTAACACTGATATTTATCTAAGATAAAACTATGTTATTACACAAAACGATCTGAATTTCATCTTAATTGCAGTCTACCTTCCAAATAATCTTACTTTATGTTGTTTTATTCTTTTCATATTGCAAAATTACTTTTGGGAGATTAAAATTTTGAGAGAGCTTTATGATTAATTTTAAAGTTCTCTTTACTTTTCTTGCTGAATTGTTCTATCGAAAATGTTTAAATTTAAAAAGGATTATGATATGATTTGTTAAAAAAATAATAAACTTAATAAACTATTTTTGAAATCGAAATATCAAGAAACCAAACTTAACTTGACATTTTGATCTATTCATTTACACAGTTTAAGAAACTAACAAATGGTACATTACATACAGATAAAAGTTTAACTATTTGTTACTGCATGTGAGAGAAACCCGTTTATATAAACCAATTACTTTAGCATTGTATGAATCTTATCTTTTAAAAGCAATTTCACATATTTAGCCTTTTTTTCAAAGATGGATGAGTGAAATGGATTTTTATCGCCTATTAAATGGCATTGTTCTTGAGAAATTACAAAAGTAAATATGGTTAAAGTATTTAGTTTTTCAAATTTATATGTTATTTTGGCGATAGAGTCGGAACCAACAATATAATCCGAAATCGAATAGTTTAGATATATCCTGATGGAACATTTTGTATGACATATGGATTTTATGATAAATGCACACCTATTATTCCTCTTTTGAATATGCCCACGTGATTTCCAATAATGGTCGTCATCATATATCGAACGATAGGGTAATCTTGAAAATTATATAAAGGTATACAATGTATTCATCTTTTGGAAATATTGATTTATTCATTAGAATTGATCCTTCCGAAGTCGTTAAGCGAAACAAATTTTGTAAAGTTGGTAAAAATTGCTTTCGAAAAATGTTTTCAATTGTAACAGTTTCTCATAAATTTTAGACTAACTTTCTTCAGAATCGAGCTCGAAAATTTTTTAGCATAATTTGTAGACGAATGTTAGTTCCTTTCAAGAATATTTATTTTATACAAAGTAGGGATAAAGATTTTGGAATGTTTTTGTCGTGCAAAAGCAAATGTTAAATATATGTATTTCTATGAAACTTATGGTTGAGAGAGGTTTTCATATAGGTTTTCTTTTAGGTCGTAATATGTTATTTTCAGTATAGTATGTACTACGGTTTGCTGTATTATTTTTAAATTTCTACCTTAACTTATTATTTATTTTGCTTCCACAATTCGATTTATCGAAGCTTTTTTTTTTATCAACACTTCGTCCACAATGTAAAGGAAAAGCTATTTAACATTAGTTTTTCTAAAAACCATATTTAAATGGAAACAACATTGAAAAGATATTTAGCTGGTATTATTCTTTACTATATTCAATTGCCGAAATATGTTTTCCAATGAAGGGGTTTTAAATACAAACTGTTTTATATAAATAAACACGTAATATAATTAGAAGTGATTAATTGTTTAGAATAACAGCCTGGAATAAAAATCTGCGTTGTAAATTAAAAAAGTTTTATCACTTGACAAAAAATGTCTTTATATGTTGCCCAATCCTATTAGAAAGTTAAAGAAGGTTCAAAACAAAATTAAAGTTATTTGTGTGCGGAATTCCCTTTAATTTAGAATTATGAATTCTAAACTAAAGGGAATTCCACTCACAAATAATTTCAATTATGGTTGGAACATTCTTTAACTTTCTGATAGAATTGGGCAACATATAAACACATTATTAAGCTAACGAGCTATAAGCTATATAAAAGCTAACGAGTATTTCATAATTTTAGCTTTTATATAGCTTATAGCTCGTTAGCTTATATACACTGGTGTGCAAAAATTAAGGACGAGACGGTTTTTTCAATATAACTTTGTACAAAAGCATTCCAAATCAACACATTTAATACCGTAAGATCCCCAATACGTAAGGACATGAGTAATGTAAGCAACACTTACTAAAAGAGAAATCAGAGGGATAAAAAGAAGCTTTATTGAAAAAGTAGCATGGAGCGCAATGCGACTGAAGGCCGAAACATCCCTGTGATAGGTATCCAGCAAGAAATATCCGGTCTTTAGTAGGGGATATGATCTCCCCTGACTGACAGGCAGGTTTCACAGCGTCTGCCCATGCTGAGAATGAGGGTGTCAATGAGTTGTTGAGGCATTGCTGCCCATTCGTCTTGCAGCGCCAATCGAAGCTCTGGAATCGTTACTGGTGGTAAGGTACGAGCTGCCAAGCGTCTGCCTAGAAAATCCCATACATGCTCGATGGGATTGAGATCCGGAGATCGTGCCGGCCAATCCATACGTTCAATATCCTCACTCTCTAAGAGCTGTTCGGCAGCTACTGTGCGATGACATGGTGCATTGTCGTCCTTGAAAAGGAACTGCGGACCCATAGCGCCTCTAAAAAGACGCACATATGGAAGAAGAATCTCGTTACAATACGGGTCCCGTTGACTGAACCTGCGTCGAAGATGTGAAGGTCTGTACGACTACCAAGCATGATGCCTCCCCAAACGAGAACACCGCCACCTCCATACCTGTCCCTTTCAATGATGTTCGAGGGATGATTGCGGCTTCCCCGCTCTCTCCAGATGAGTATGCGATGAGAATCGCTACTCAGACTGAATCTGCTCTCATCTGTAAAGAGTACTCGTCCCCATTCATTGTCTCTCCAATTCCGGTGTTCCCGGCACCACAGAGAACGCCTTCTCCGATGGGCAGGCGTTAGAGGTACACACCGTACAGGGCGTCGTGCAAACAGACCACCACCGTGCAGTCTTCTGGCCACGGTAAAACGCGATATCGGTCGTCCAGTCGCCTGTGTCGTGTGTCTAGCGATTTCTCCCGCTGTCTGCCGCCTGTTTCTTCTGGCCTGTAAGGCAATATACCGGTCATCTGCGGGTGTGGTTCCTCGTGGACGACCACTACTGAACCCCCGGATAGCTGTTCCTGTAGTTTGAAATTGTCTCCAAAGTCGTGAAACGATGATGTGAGCAATTCCGAACTCTGCAGCCACACTTGTCACACTGCGACCTTCTCCAACTTCCCAATGATTCGACCTCGGGTAAAAGCATCCAGATGTCGTCTAACAGATTGATTATTCGCCATTTCTCGCGGAGGCAGCAACTCGGTGTGATTTTAACTGCTATAAGGTGTGCGATCTCTTTGCCAGAAATACTAATCTTACACCGACAACATGCTTTACTACTCAGACACTCCCCCATTACGTCTACCTGCATATCTGCGCACGTGCTACCGTACATCACCTCACTTAATCTCCTGATTGGTCTTTCTGTCCGCTCTGCCTCTTCGTTCAGCTGATATGCTAATTTTTCGACTTCGTCCTTAATTTTTGTACACAGTGTATATATATATATATATATATATATATGTAGTCAAAATTTCTCTAAAAGAGAGAGGTGAATAGACATGATCAAAACTGAAATGAATTGAAATTGCAAGATAACCAGACAATAGATTTTAAAAGGAAATATGAAAAATTAAAATAATATAGTTAAATATAATAATATATAAAATAATGGATGCTACAGTATTATAAACATTGCTGACTTAGGACAGATAACATATAAAATAATTTATATAAAAGTGGGGTTGGATATGTTTTGTGACCAGCCAACCTTCCCTCTTTCTTTTTAGAATTCTGTGCAAAACCCTATTAAAAATAATGGATGGAAAACTTAAATCCATTATATATATGTGTGTGTGTGTGAAGGGGCGGCACTGTATGCGCCCTGGCACGTTACCTTGCTGGCTTTGCAAGGAGGTGAAGGCAATCACGAGACAGACGAGAGAAAGAGCGCGAGATAGACCTTACCTACGGAGAGCGGATATGACGTATTACGAACTTTTCAGCTATTAGGCAACGACGCGTGGTTAAATGTTTTAATACAATAATTGTTTGTCTTGTCCCCATTTTCTTTGTTGTTGTTAAAAATAAACAGTTTTATCTGATAATTATTACTAATCTCTATCTAATGAACCAACATCAACATAGCACATAAGATATATATATATATGTGCACACATGAGGTAGGATTCAAAAAAGTTTCCGGATTGGGTCTATAACTTAAATATATTGCGAATTAATTTGCTGAAACACATCCTCCTTCTAATTAGGACCCTTTGAAAACAACGTATTTTTGCCATTACTTGTAAAGGTCATAGAAACATTTTTGGATTCCATTTTTAGCCTTGTCATTTATATCAGCCTGCAATGCACTTTTAACTTCATCTGCAGATTGAAATCAGCGATTCGGCAAGCAACGTCCCAGTTCACGAAATAGGCAGAAGACACAGAGGAGTAAAGAGGATGTGGCAAAAAATTAGTTTTTTCGTTTTGCGAAAGAAAATTAATCACGAGGTGGGATCGGTGTGCAGGAGTGTTGTCATGCAAACACACCCATTACTGCTGAGCGCACAATTTTGGCCACTTGTTTCGGATCGACTCACACAAACGACGCAGGATGTCTACATATAGACATCCTATTTACAGTGTTTCCTTCAAAGATAAATTCCAGATACACAATGCCCTGGACATTGAAGGACATCTCTAGCATGACCTTCTCTTTAGAACGGACTTCTGCTGTCGTAGAGATTTCGTAGACCATTTCTCGTATCCGTAACAATTCTACCCAGTGATGAAGGATCTCGTCTACACCCGAGAGTTAGTCTCCCGCCATTTTCATTCATATTGCTATTTTGTCTTTGTTTAACATACGAGAATCAATGTGTTGACACACCCTAGGTTTGTTAAGATTCTTATTCAGTATCCGTAGACATGTGGACTCGAATATCCTTACTGATTCTACTATTTGTGATATTGTTTGAATGTATCTCCACAGAAACCTTTTCGATGCTTTCAGCGGTGCGGGAAGTCTGTGGACGTCCCGAGAGTTCATTGTCTTAAACACTTTCCCTGACTTCTGTGAAACGTCTATGCTACTCAAAAGCTTGTACTCGCGATAATGTATCACTGCCGTACCCATACTTCAACATTTCGTAAGTCTCCATACACCGTTTCTCAATCGAACACAAAAATTAGTATTCGTTTTCTGGTCAATTGATGCCGTTTGTTTCAAACGCTGATTATTAAATTCATGCACCTACAAAATACGACGTCTTGGCAAGCCAAGTCCCACGTGATTTGGCATAAACCATTTTTAGGATGGGGGGGGGGGGGAGCTGTAACATATAAATGTTATCTCAGTCACTCTGCTGCAAAAATGTTTCACCTTATTGGCTCAGTCTGGGAACTTTTGAAACATACCTCACATATATAACATGGATCCTGATCATTAGTAATGATTTTTTTAAAGACGATCATATTGAATTATTGATATTCTTGTAGTTACATTGGTGAGACAGTCTCTTATTGATAGGTACTTCCATTTATTATATATTTAGACACACAGAGAGAAAAAGATGGACAACGCAACGCACAAATAAGACATACGTGAGTGCTGTATTACTAAGGCAAGAAAAATAATAATTTTTCAGTGACCAGGGTTTTTATACCAAGCGACAAATGGAATTTCCCAACTGATATAACTTTCGTGAGGATTGGTGGCAAGATATCGGACGATGAACCCAGATGCATTCTTACTTTGAAAACGCAAAGCATTTAATTTTTAAGAGATACAGTTACAGTTATCCCGTTAGGTGGGCAGTTTATAAGTTATTTACGAGAGAGTCCTGAAGGAACAAATTAAAAAGTTGCTTAAATTAAATTAAAGGGAATTATAACACACACGTGCACATATATATTTCAGCTAGCAATCTCTGTGACTGTTGCTGAGAAAAAACGTAAACACAGGAGAAGTCTAAATGGCTTATCACTTATGTCAATATAATCTAAGTACCATTCTTTGTGAGGAGTTGTATTTGAAAATTAAGAATGCCATATGAGGTTATACAAAGTAATGATATGGGATTAGAAGTGTTCTGTTAGAGGCCATCTGTCCTGGCAAAATAATTGGGTGCTTAGTTTAAAAATTGAAGATGTGATGGGAAATGAAAGTTAAGTGTTGTATAAGGAATTTAATTTTATAGATTTAATTTTTAATTATCCTTACACACCACACACATACATATATATATATACATATTATATATATATACATAACATAACATATATATATATATATATATATATACAGTGGTGGCAAAAAGTCCTGAACACACTCATTTTTTAGCGTAATTTTTGTGTTTGACCTCATTTTTCGTTGTGAAATTATCGCACTATCTTAAATATTGTTATTGATTTTAATGTATTTTTTATGCTGATTTCAAATCTACTACTAGTTTCTTAATGACTAAAATATTTTTTGTAGTAAAGCTGCCTGAACACAATAATGTGAAATATGTGCAGAATAAAACAATATAGAATAACATAATATGCAAAGAAAAATAACACGAAAATTGACAAATACGGTATATTTAATAAGCATTTTGAAAATTACATTGTTTTCACATGTTAGGAAATCAATATTTTATGGGCTAGCCATTTGCTTTAATTACGGCTCTACATTTTTTTGGCATGGAATGCACCAATTTCAGAAGATCTTTCGTGACAATATGGTTGAAGGAAAATATTATAGCTTCAATTAATTCACGTTTGTTTGAAGGTTTTTTCTTTGAAATTTCAAACCAATTTTAAACCATAAGTTCTCTATCGGATTAAGGTCGGGAGACTGTCCTGGCTAATTCATTCTATTCACAGTATGGTCTTTCAACCCTTTCTGGACTACCTTTGCACGATGACAAGGGGCGTTATCTTCCTGAAAAATCCATGACTGATTCCCAAAAAGATCTCTCGCAGTTGCTAGCAATTTATTTTGTAGTATTTCTCTCTCTCTCAATGTAATCCATGGCTTTCACTGTTCCGCTAACGATGTGAAGTCTTCCAACACCATGAGAAGACATGCAACCCCGTACCATCACTTTTGTCGGGTACTTTACTGTAGGCTTCAGACACTGAGGGCTGAATTCCATATGAGTGCGTCGTCTTACATAGGCACTACTTTGGTTGTCAGAAATACAAAACTGAGTCTCGTCACTAAATATTACCTTTTCCCAGTCTTTAATAGTCCATAATGAATGTTCCCTTGTCCACGTCAATCACCTCTTGCGTTGAAATTCAGTCAGTAATGGTTTTGGGCGCGCTTTACAGCCTCGTAACCCAATTTCCAGCAGTCTTCCTCTAACAGTTCTTGGGTACACACTCACATTTGATGTCAAAGTCCATTGTTTCAAAGTTTGCGAGGAATTAAGCTTTCTGTTTGAAAGTGAAATTCTGTGCAATAACCTGTCTTCACGTAAAGATGTTTTTCTTGGTCGTCCTGATTGCCCCCTGTCCGCAAAAAAATTTGTTTCAGAAAATCTTTTCAAAGTTCTCACAACAGTAGAAAAGCCACATGGTACTTTAACAGCAATTTGGCGCATAGAATAACCTTCTTCCTTCAAATGTATTATTTTGTACCTTTTATTCTCAGGCAGATATGAAGATTTAGCCAAAATTTCAATATTTTCCACAAACGCACTTCAAATTACTTTCAATACACTATTTTCCACAAGCACACAACTGCATTCAATACAATAAACCACGTTAAATGTACCGTATTTGTCAATTTTCGTGTTATTTTTCTTTGCATATTATGTTATTCTATATTATTTTATTCTGCACATATTTCACATTATTGTGTTCAGGCAGCTTCACTACAAAAAATATTTTAGTCATTAAGAAACTAGTAGTAGATTTGAAATCAGCATAAAAATACATTAAAATCAATAACAATATTTAAGATAGTGCGATAATTTCACAACGAAAAATGAAGTCAAACACAAAAATTACGCTAAAAAATTAGTGTGATCAGGACTTTTTGCCACCACTGTATATATATATATATAATATGTGCGTGTTGTTTCTAATGCCGACTATCTGGCGGTGTCAGATCGTGTCCCATAACATTTATCTCAACAAAGACCAGAAGATTTATGCCTGTCGTTGGCCGTAGCTTTGAGCACCAAACTATTTTTCTGGTTTCCACCCCAATTTTGAGGGAGAACACTCTGGGAGGGGGTCAAGGGTTCCCACCAACCTCATGAGAGGTCTTGCGGCTCTAAGGCTATTTAGACACCCCCCTTCCCTTCTGCCGCTAAGACACTCTATGCATTTTCAATCACCCATGCCTTCTCCGGAATTCGAATCCAGACCCAACTGCACAGCTGTCAGCATCACTATACCGGATAAAACAGATATGAACTTCTTCAAAAATGGTGATAGGGCATTTTCTTTTCACATATAATTTAATTACTACCTTATAAATACAAAAAAGTAGTTCCAAGTGCATTAAAACTATTTCGTAATATATAAATAAATGCAGACGTGGAGCTAATTATTTAAAAGGGAAGATAGGCACATAAAACACAAAATTCTGTACTAATATCAATCTCACATTTGCGTAGTGAAAAATTTTCAAACCAGACTATTTCCAGTTTAAAAATCATATTTCAAGAGTATTATTTTAGTATATTTCTTTTTTTAAGGAATTTGTTGCCCTTTTTGATAACTTTTGATAACTTTTTTTCTGATGAAGAAATTTTGCATTTAAAAGGATTTTAGTGAATCACATTCTACTTGAATGCCACAATCATTTCAGATTATGTTATTTTTCGATTAACAAAAGAATTTTGATTTATGAATTTTATCATGTAAAATTATTGTAAACGCGGATATAATATTATTTTTTCTCTCAAAAAAGTATATATATATACATATATATATATATATATATATATATATATTATTTTTCCCCTTTTTCAAAATCACATAAAAAACTCCATTAGAGAAGGGAATTTTATGTTAAAAAAAAAGTATTATATTTTCTTGGAAAAAGAAACATTAGTAGAAATTTAAATTCTCAATAAGCCATTTAAATAACCATAAAATAAACCATGCGAACAAATTTAATAACTCACATAGGTTATTTTTCAAAAATATTTTGTACTTCATGTGTTCTATTTAAAGTAATTTAAGCTTATATTAAACAATATTATTATAGAATTTAAGTTAAAAATTAAAAAATTTAGCTTATTAGGCTTAGTATCTTCTTAAAACTGACGAGAAAACGTTTGCGTATAAGCTTCCAAAATGGAGTGAATTTTAACTGTTATTTGATAGTATAACTCATAATAGACTGCAAAGTGCGAAATTTTTGCTAGACACGTTATTCGTACGATTATATTAATGTATTCTATTTATGAAGGGTTCAAATGCTTCATCCAATCCTTCAGTCGAAAACATTTTAATAACCATTTAATTTAAAATTCAAATGGCTAAATATTAAGTAACTGATTTTAAATTATTTTAATATAAGCTTTGATTTCCTTGAAGATTTTTCAGTATTAAAATACACTGATATATTACGGAATGTAGACTATTATTATACGAATAAAGATTGTCTAACTAATTCATTTCTTCAGCTGAATTTTAAAATGAAATTGTTATTCGTAATATTTAAAGACGAAGTATTTAACCCAAAAATAATTTACATTAAGCGAATAACTTTTATTCCAATTTTAACTCAATAGAAGGACAAATCTTAACTATACATTAAGTAAACAGAAATGGTAGTAGTCTGATTACAGATATTAAAAATTGTATTTCTTAATGAAAGAAACTTCATATATACCTCGAAAAAGTTATTTAGTTTTAATTTCAGTGGTGAACATTTTAATGTTAATATTTTGTCGATTCACTTAAATTTTTAAGATTGAGCAATATAATTAAACAATAGTAATAAGTTTCAATGTATTTAATATGTAGATACATTTCTAACATATCACAAACATGTTTTTAGAAAAAGAAGACTATTTTGGTTAGTTGAACATGTGGATGAATAATTTAATAATTTCAACGAATCGTTTTAAAAGAAAATATCAAATTACATTTTTTATTTCATTTTGTTTGATATTTTACTGTATTACCTATTATTTTTAAATAATTCATATCTCCGGGTTTATCATTGATTCAGAACTTTCAACATTTACCTTTGCAATAAATAACTTCTATTAAAAATATTTATTCATTATTTAGTTTATCATTTTAAGTAAAATTGTAGTCAGTTTTACCTTACTGTTTGTTGTCATTTAAAAGCATAAAATATTTTGCATTTTCTTATCAATGATGTTATTAGCTAAAATTATTGACTTAGCATTTTAAGCATGGAAAAATTAAATGATTCTCTTCGTAGGCAAGCTCTTTTGGAATACTATTGTTCTTCCTTTCATTATATTTTCTAAATGGATTTATTTTAAAGGGAGGGATCATTAAACTGATGTATCTTTCTAAATAATAAAGGTTATTTTCCATAAAGATTTGTTTGAATAGCATAACATCATCATCTGACACATAATCAGTGAATTTTCACCAATGCTTTCAAAGAAAAAAAATATCCTATGACAAAGGAAGCATTTAATTTCACACAAAACCAGTAAAATGCATTCACATTTCTGCTCGTGTAATGGCTGAATTAAATGTGCCTGGAAGCATAATAATATTTATTTTCTGGAGAATATCCAGGTACATTAGCCTAATTGTCTTAAATTTCTTTCAATTCAGTAATATTGGAAGATTAACCATTTCAGACATATACAAATGCGGCGCTATGTCTCAAAATGTAAACATTCAATCTACAAATAAAAGACTAATATGTTCTCCCAGTTTTCTTCAGTTTATTTTATAACTTGAATATTTTTTCTTTACACTTTTCACGTCATCAATTCTTAGTGTACATGCTTCTAGAATATTTGTTGATGATATAGTTCGTATCCCATTCACTCATTTCTTTTTTAAAGTTTTCGTTCTTTGCGTTAAGTTCACAAATTCCATTTATAAATATTAAAAAATGAAAGGAAAAATAGGAGGAGAAAAATTCGAAAAGCAGCTTAAGGTTCCATGGTTACGTATATATAAATATTTTATTCTTCTTTTTGTTGAAAATTATTTTTTTCCCGCTGCTGTCAGTACGTTCTTCTCAGTCTATTGTATTTTAATAACAAATTATTCACAAACTGCGCAAACAAAAGAAGTCGGGAAAGTTTTGAAGAATAACTTATTTGCAATGCAGATCCTATCTTTGTAAACAAGCTTGTCTCTTCTTCAAAGCTGTGATTTAAATCTCTAGCAGTGTGCGATATAAAGGACATAGAAGGGGAAAAAATGACAAAATAAATAAATAAAACTAGTTTCGGTGTCGTCATCTTTTTTGTACGATTTTTTTTCTTTTTTTCATTTTCTTTAATACAACGAAATAAGAGTAATTTCTATATACAAAAAAAATTGATCCTGTAAAAGAAAAGATATTGTTGGGATATTTTACGAAAGCTGAGTAATAAATACTGTTTTATCTGAAGTTTGTGGTGGCAGTGCTGGCGACAGGCCAACTTCATCGCTTCTGTTTGTTCACAATAATATTGCTTAAAACGCGTTCTTTGGAGTTACGGATACTTGCATATATTTTCCACTCAACTATCTTAGTTTTTTTTTAAAGCATGTTATACACATTTGCCCTTAACTTTTGTATGAAATAAAAAGCATGAAATAATCAATTCGATTGTAATTGTAATTCAAGTAAAGTTTTTGTATTGAATTCTGAATACCGTAAAACCGGAGTATAAAGCGCACTTTTAACAAACAAAATAAGATCAAAATTTAAGAGCGCATTATACGCCCGGTATAAAAATGCTAGCTTTAAAAATAAAAATAAAAAGTGATGTTCATAAAAAAATTAAACATCTACATAGATCGAAATTCTGTTTATTTAAAAAAAATGGTATACCACGAGTTGTAGTTCCAGAAGTATGATACTTTCAAAAGCCTAGGATAATATCTCGATTAAATAACTTCAAAACATAAGATCGTTTCAATTTTCTTCGTAAAATGGGGGCGGGGTATTATTTATTAATACTAAAACAAAGTTCTATAATTGAATTTTTTTTTAAATATATATTTATATGCGTAATATATCGCTGAAATGAGCTACGTGAACAATTTACAATAATTTTAACAATGTTATTAATTACGGAAAAGCTATTTTAGCCTTATTATATAACTTCTAAATAGTTCCCGGTAGTTCTTTCTTAAATAATATTAAAATAACAAAATAGATAAATCAATGATTTAGTTTATTTTCGTAAAATGAGTTTAAATTTCTGAGCTAAGTTACAGTGTAGTGTCTTGAATATTTTAACTTTAATATTTTATCTTCCACATCCAATTTAAGTGATCAAATAAATTTTCTTGGATTCATGATAGCTTATTGAAAATATTTCTTCCTATTTTATTTATTTTTACCAATAAAATAATTTTGTATACTTATTCAATCGTTTTATTTTCCTCATTTCATTTCTTAAGCATTTATTTATTTCGAACTATTAATTTTCTTCATTTAAATATTTTTTTCTCTAATTTTGTTTCCTTCTAAGTCAACGATATGCCTGGTCTCGTTGACTTCACCAAATTTCATTCAAATTAACATGTCATAAGACAGATTAATAATTATAATGTTATCTTTCTTTGAACTAATTAAATTATTTTCATAATGTGAAGTATAAATAATATTTACGTAATGGTATGCACACCGAGCGAAAATACAAAATGAAATTAAACAATTTGTCTCTATTTTTTCTTATCTATATTTAATTTTGTATATCTAGCAATCTATTAGTCTTTATCTACGTATATGCCTGCCTATAATCTATTAATCTATTTGTCTGTCAGTATTCTATCTATCTATAAGCAAAGCAGCATATGGAGAGTGTATAAGACAAAGGATATTAGAACGCTCATGCATAACTTCCTTGTGAATGTAACATCGACCCTTGTACCAATGCCTCACAAAGTGTATGAGCAAATGTCAATTTTCACAGCGGGCAAGTAATTGGAATAAAGAAAAAAGGATGTCGAATCCGTGAAGGGTTGCCACGATGCTAGCATTCGATGATATTGGCAGGAATTAGTGAACCATGAAGAAGGTGGTACTGAACTGAATGCAAAGATACTGTGATAATCCTACCGATGTATAACTGCGACACCAGTGTCTGCATTAACTATCAATAGGAAACTCAGTGAACGGGGTCTAAGGTCATGTGTGCCATTGCACTTATGCCTCTTTCCGTTGTACCCTGCCAGTGGCGTTTGTAACTGTGCCTGGCACATTCAACCTAAAATCTCAAGGATGAGAGTAGAATTTTGTTCAGCAATCAAGTCCTGCATTTGGCAAAGACTTATCTGGAGGCGACCAAAACACATCCATCGAAAATATGATCTCCGAAATGTGCTTCGCCCGAGAATCAAGAATTACCAATCCAGTGTATTGGTTAGTGAACGTGTTTTTCTTCAAAATTGGAGTGGAACCGAGCCAAATATAGTACCACCGCCTGTATAGTCTCAAAGATACGGCCAATAGCAATCATACAATATAGCCCTTTGCCCTGATGAATTTCATGAAACTCGATCTGGCGTTGCCGATCAGGTGTCATTTGCAACAACAACATCAACAATTGCTGTATGGGGTCATTTTATTTGATAACCAGACCTCTGTGGCTTTCATCCATGTCACACTTATAGCACAGTGGTACGTCAAGGTGGCTCTACGTCCCGTAATGTTGAATTTCTGTCACACAGACTCCTTTAGTTATACATTTATGCAGAATATGTTAAAGCCGCACACGCCATGTCTTTGGCCGTCCTGCCATTGCTTTTTTCTGCGTGCTTCTTCAAAAAATCGTTGACTGGAGTATTCAACATATCTCTCGCCAATCAATAACTTTTGGGCTCTGATGGACAGACATTTCAAAACGGGCCTGGACCGCGCAGATCCAACTCCGCAATTAGAACGTACATGAGAAGAGATTTCATTGGAGAATAAGTGGATGCCGAACCGATAAAGATTTTGCATCAAGGTCAATGCTTGGTCGACGTATTATTGATTCAAAGTGTTAGAGACTTTAGGTTTTTTGATATTTTATATGATATCATCTTCAAAAAAACACGGATAAACCAGATACAGAGATCACATTACGATCACTATTAAGCAGGGAGGATTCAGCAGGAACTTCTACACGCGTTATTTAAGTCATCAAAGTAGGGGTCCTGGAATAAATATTCATCCATAGATCCAGCCTAGAGGCGTCTAGGCCTCTTTTTCAGTTATGACGTAATCCTAAGAAAGGGAGTAAACAAAGTACAAAAGAGAGAAGTTCTACTTTGCTAAAAATGTGAAATTTTCTTTAGTGAAATAATAGCTGTTGAATGGCTCAATATTTGTAGATTTGAAACCTTTAATAGCGATCTTTGCATTTAAAACCTGGAGGTATACTTTGTTATTTAAAAAGCCTTAATGAGCAATGATCAGCTGGAAAAAAATGATAATTAGTTTATCAACAGTTTCAATAACGAAACAAATATTAACGTTTTGTGAGATCTTTAGTAGTATTGTGTTATCTCTTGCTGTGTGACATTCTTGTTTATTCAACACCATTTGTGAATAAGATATCACTTTTTACCTTTTTTGCATGTTAGTATGTATAATTCATACCTGTTTTTGAGTCCCATTTCTTTTGTTTGTATCTTCTCTTCCTCATAAGCGTTGTTCTATTTCTTTTCAGAAATTTAATCTCACTGTCGTGAAGAGACAAATTCTCATAATGTGAAATCACGCTTGCAATAGAACTAAAAAGTTAAAGAAATATTTTCTTAAATTTTGGGGTTTTTTAAAAAAAAAAATTCGAGCTTTCTTTGAGTGCTTACTTAAAATATCTAGATAACTTTAAAAAGTCTTTCTATATATTTTTAACAATCTTTTAGCAATACATATTAGATAAATATTAAATTTTATTCTTGTTTTATTACTAAAATGTTTTGTTTATTTTTATTTCTGCCTGAAACAAGAACTGCCTACCAACGGAAAAATAAACTGTTTTTTTTATAATCATTTTAATCTTTTTTCTTATCTTTTTAATTTATCATATAACTCTATCTGGGTAAGAGTATATTTTTATGTCTTGTATTATTCTGTTACATGTTTTTCTAAGATAAACTCATAGATTTCGTCTGGCAAATCTTGAATATCACGTAAATCATTAATATTCACAGTAGTATGAAATTATAACTATTAAAAACATTATATTAGCATTCGAGCATTTCGAATGATATAGCTCCACAGGTTATTAGATGGCTGAATGGTTATTCAAGCAATCATGTACCATGCTTTAAAATTTGTTAATCTAAATGACTTGCTTTGAATTAATCCTAAATAATAGTTGGAACAAAATTCGACTATATCTGACTTGTAATAATAATTAATACACAAAAAAGAAAAACTACAAGTAAGAAACGACAATAAATAATCATATTTCGTCGGTTTAGTCGGAAAAAATGTCACATTAGAAAAATTGAAGTGTTAGTGATTGTGGACTACATAATTTTGGAATTATTTTTAAGTAGAGGAAACCGACAACAAAACTAGTAACTCTCTCGTCTCACTGCCACTGCACAGAATACCTTATTTAATTTTTTAAGTAATCTACCCTTTTAGTCTTCATGCTGATATTTTGCAGAATCAAAAATCGAAATTTTTTCATTATGAGCCTCGTTGACCAAAAAACCCCTGACGTTGTTGATTAGGCTAGTAAAACTGTATGCTATAAATAAATATATAGTTGCCAATGATTATTTTTTTGAACTTTTGGATGCCATATTTAATTAAACCTACTAAGATTATTATAAATATTTGAATTCTATCAATTCAGTACCATGATTATCATTAATCACTTATAATATTAATAATATTAGCTTTTTTCCAAGAGTTTACAAGATTAAAAAAGTCGTTTAATTATAAAGACTGCAGCCTCTTTCACGCTGCACTGTTTTATTTAGGCATAATTTTTCGATAGTCTTTAATTACCGAAAAATCCGGCATATAACGTGCACTTTTAACACAAAAATTGTGATCGAAATTTACGCGTGCGCTTTATACACTGGGTATAAAAGTGATATCTTTAAAAATAAAAAAGAAATATGAGCAGAGCAAAAACAAATAAGACTTCTACATATATCGAAATACTGTTTATGTAAAAGAAATGGCATTCCTTATGAACTTAAAGGATTGTAGTTCTAGAAGTGCACTATAACTAAGAGCATTGCAAAATATAAGAGCATTGTGTACGTAAAAAAATTTCTTCGTAAAAAAGGGGGTGCACGCTATATGGTGAATATACATACAAATTAAAAAATTTGAACTTGAATTTATAGGTACGCGTTATACGCCGGATGTTAAGGTAATTGTCAAAGAGTATTATTAAAGAAAGACTAATAATTGTTGTTATATTTAAGCAAAACAAATAAAAAATAGAATATTTTTTTTTGTATCAACTTCCTACTTTCTTTCATAAAAATTTTAAGCATAGAAAGATTTCCATAAATAATAGATAAAAAGAAAAAAAATTAGTTAAAGTTCATTTAACTTAAGAAAAATAGCTTCAAAAACTTCAAATATATTGATCTTCTTATGAATGTGGCTTAAATTAATTTACGATTGTTTAATTTAGATATTTATACGTACTTCACGTCGAAAATATTTTAGTGGTTTTAATGCAATTTCTGCTAGGTAATTTATTATCCATAAATAATTTATCTCGATGAACTCCAAGCTTCTTCGTTTGAAAGTAAAAAAATTTACTTCATCTGCTGATTTTAATTAGCTTATATGAAAAAGATTGGTCTCTTAAATAAAAAAAATTAAAGAGCTAAATCGCTGAAAATACATGGGAAAAGATTTTTTTCAAGGTGAAGTACTGTACGTCTGTGTGTGGCGAAAAATCTTTTAATGCATTCTTGTATTTTCAAGATTAATTTTTATGCTAAATGTATTGTACTGTATTACTTTTTTCACTTATCATTTTAGGTTATCAGGATATTTATAAATAAAACTGTGAAAACTTAACTTATTTGTTTCATCCTGCATTGATTACATCTAAAAAAATGTGTTACTTAATCATTTGCTTATAATGGAAGAATATTTTTCTTGTGAAAAACCCTTGAAAATATTACTCAATAGTATCTTTGTTTTTAACACGCTGTTTGATTTGATTTAATTAAAAAATGTTTGGCATAATATGTATTTGGTATATAATATTATTCGAATCGACGGGTTGCTAACGTTCTGTCAATATTTAAGCGGCTTACTTCAAAGGACAAGTAAATAATATGTTTTGTTTCGTTTTTGTTCTGCATAGCTTGTTTCTATTCTTCTTGATTCTTACAGTGTTCTTTATTTATTTTTGTTATGTTTTGTTGTTTGCCAATCTGTTCGATATTAACTTTTTCTGATAACTATGCTCATATTTTTCTGAGCCTAAATAGTAATAGAAAAAGGCAGATTTGCTGCGTGATCTTTGTTCTATTCATTTTCACAACGTAAATATTATTTTTAAAAAGGAACTAATAATTAATATTATTGTCATTAATGTCTTTACTTTTAATTCATTGAAAATAGAAGTAGGTAATTTATTTTGTAATAGGTACATTATAATTTTCTTGTTGTTTGAGCTAAAGTCACATGAGTCTTATTTTCCAACAGGTCGGAATCTTAATGAATAAATAGCTAGAAAACAATTGTGTTTCAAAGGAAAATAAGAAATCTCTTTCCTATAAGACAAATTTTTACTTCTTATAAAATAATTACAATTTTATATTTAGTTAGCTCAAATAATTAAAATATTCATTCATTATTAGTGTTGATTTATTGCAATAATGTTAATCTAATTAAGCATTTAAATACAAATATTTTGTTACTCAAAATTAAGAAAATTTCATATTTTTATCGAATTTTATCAAAGATTTAAACGATATGTAAAAATACTGTTTCGAAGGTAAGATACATATCGTGTTTGTTAAATACGTAAACTTGGATTTGATTTTCGAGATTTCGTTCCCAAATCCGCATTCCGCTCACCAGCACCACTCGCCGAATTTATTTGTGTGTGTTTTTTTGCAGCAATTGGATTCGTTAAAATTTAAACAGTAAAGACGAGTAGTCACCAATGTTTAGATGATGGAAATAGGTAGAGAATTGTGGATTGGCTAGAAACAGGTGAGTCTCAAATCCAGATATTCCAGGATTCAATTTTAGACCTAGGGTCGTGTTCAACTTAAGGAAACAGTTTCAGAATACCAGATTCATCGTGGGAAAGCCACGACGACCAAAGATTTACATTTGTCCATTAACTGGGCATAAAAAGTATGCTATACACCTTGATTCTCTCATGAGGTGTATGCGGAGACAAGAACCTGAGTTTCAAGGATGATTGTCTCCAGAAGTTTTCATGAGAGAGGGTTGTTTGTAAGAAGACCTGTTGTTTACGTCCCTCTCAGTTCTGTGGACCAGAAAGTCCGTTTAAAATGGTGCAGAGATCATAGAGATTGAAACACGGATAAATGGGTGAACGTTACCTTCACTGATGAGTCCCGATTTAGCTTAACCAGTGATTCTTGGCGTATTACATACAGAGAGAACCAGGGACCTGCTTCCTGCCCTCTAATATTCAAGATATCGACGATTGCGGCAACGGGGGCTTGATGGTCTGGGCAAGCATCCTATTCGATAGCCGCACACATCTCCATGTCTTCGAAAGAGGTGCTGTAACTACTGTGAGGTATAGAAATGAGGTCTTGTTTGTCATTTAAGGAGGCAGTTGGCACTGATTTTGTTTTAACCCGGCACTACTCGCGCAGGGTGCGTCATACCCACTGTCTAACTTTTTCCAAAAAGCTCCTTCTAAACCTTTCTTGGAAAATGGATAGTTTCTAGTGTAGCTGACTTCATGGTCATATCCTTTGAGGGGCCATAGCTTGTAGGCGAATTCTAAAGATATATTTTTCAATATCGCCTCTTCGGGTATGTCATACCTTTCGCGTGAATCACCGTTACAGTTCTGAATCACGTTTTAAATCTTCCTTATGCTATGGCGTATTATTGTTGTTATGATGAAGAAATGTGATATTTAAGTAATTTAATTTATACAGTATTTAATAGATATAGTACAACAGTATTTTAGGATGAAGTAATTCTCTTCGCGGTTATGATGAGGAAAAAGCAAATGAAAAGTTTAACAGCAAGTATGATTCTTTCACTGAAATCGATCCAGATTTAGAAAAGGAGGACACTGTTGAATACAAATGTTTTATATGTAGAGACTCAAAAACATTTGAGAATAACGCAATTTTGAAGGAGATAACTGGTAGATATCTTATCCACTTTCAAATAAATTTTACAAAAAAAAAAAATCTATTGCTGGAACAAAATAAGAGAAAATAAAAACGAACTTCCAAAATTTTTGAATTTAAAATATAGAGAAAAGTTAATTTCTATGTATTTAGTTTGAAAAAGATACAGATTAAAAAAAATTAAGATCCAGTGAGAACATCACTCTCACTCACGACGAGATTAAAGGAGTGTATAAACAATGCACTGAATGCCATTATAAATGAACAGAAAAACTAAATTTACATGTGAAAAATGTAATAAACATGTTGTATTTCTTACTTGTCTTCCTTTTTAATCTTTGTATACAAATTTTGAGGTAAAAACACAATGTAAACACTCTTGGGTATGACACACCCTGCGCGAAAACTTTAGGTTGTTTTTTTCACGCGAGTGATGCCGGGTTAATGGATAACAAAGTGAGGCCATCAGGTAGGCGGATTTCTGGAAAGTGAAGATCGATTGGCCATTCCGATCTTCGAAGATCTCTACAAAACATTGCTTCCCAACATGGACTGATCAATGCTTGATAATTTTCAGTGGCCTGCTGAGTGGGGGAAGTGAATTTTTTTATCTATGGATTGTTTTGATTTAATAATTTTGTATATATAATTTCATTTTGACTTCTGAATAAAATACGGGTACTTCAAAAAACGAATATAAAGTGATTTAACATGGAATATAAAGGGATTTCCGTTAAAAGTCGCATAAACTCGAGAGAGATGCATCACAGTAAATAAAATGGGAATAATTTAATATTCCTTGTTTTGCCTAGTGCTATTTGAACCACTGACCAGTACTGATCCGCCACTCGGTTGGGAACCACTGCTATAGAACATATCTGGGACAGTCAGGGGAGGACAATTCCATTCGCCTCTCCCCTCGTGAACCATCCAAGACCTGAAAACAGCGTTGCTGGAAGAGTGGGATTAGCTGTCACAGAAACTGATATAATTCCTTATTCCCAGTACAAAATCATAGTGCGAGATTTGTATATCTGTAAAACGTTACTATACCCCTATTAATTATTAATATTATTTGGTTTAACTGTGCAACTGATGTTCATACCTTCTGACACCGAAGAGTATTATGCACGATCGTGGGGTATTTACAACTGTCAAAAGGTTTTTATTTATTTATTCATTTATTTGCATTTAGTCAACTCTACGTACATACCAAATTTCTTTAAAATCTGTTTATATATACAGGGTGTTTCATAAATGATGGGAGTAACTTTAAGAGGTGATAGTACACATCAAGACGAGTAATAGTAAATAGGAAACCAAGTGTCCCAAACGTCTTCCGAAGGAGAAAGGAGCCATCAAAGTTTAGGGTCCTAAATTTCAAATGATGATAAAAAAACGGGAAAATGGATCGATTCATTTGCGGTTTTCACTAAAATCATTCTTTAAATTAGTATTTTCATTAAAAAAAGTTTTAAAGACAAAGTTAAAAAAATGCCGTTAGAGGCGCTTTGCTAGACTTTGGAGTACCGAACAACTACCTTTTACCAGTATTTTTTTATTTTGTTAAATGTTTACAAAAGCTTAGATTTTAACTTGAATTTGAGCGCAAAATTGAAACCATCGGGAGCGGTTAAGTGGCGCAAATGTAACCGCGTTTAGGGAGGAAAAATTGAAATGCTCGTATGTAATGATCAAATAAAAAACGATAAAAGCAAACTTTAAGAGGCGATAGTACAACATAAAAACAATCAACTTCGATTAGAAAATGCATGATTTGAATTCAAAACGCAAACGTGCTAGAGCATCTTCAAATTTTATCCATGCAAGCGTTTTAGCTGCAAGATTCTGGAAGAAGAA
The DNA here is from genome assembly GCA_019973975.1 of Trichonephila clavata. Lineage (NCBI taxonomy): Eukaryota > Metazoa > Arthropoda > Arachnida > Araneae > Nephilidae > Trichonephila > Trichonephila clavata. Next base: position 174,327 of record BMAO01024622.1, read on the forward strand.
CATGAAATTGTGATATGGGAAGAAGAAGAACGCATATGCAAATTGTTATTAAGATAAAAGCCATTGACCCGAGTGTGCAAGTGTAATCACGGAACAAACGTAACGAAAGATGTTGCCCTTCACTAATCAAGAAAAGGCTGATATGCACTTCATCTACGGAACTGCAAATGGGAATAGTGCAGAGGAGCGACGATTATACGGAAAAGTTTCCCAACAGGCGGTTGCCCAATGATAAAACATTTGTGCGCTTGCACAGACAGTTTGTGTGAGACAGGATCCTTTTTTGG